>QRFJ01006036.1:0-63293 GCA_006176705.1 Cocos nucifera | reverse complement strand
CAAGAGAGAAGATGAACGAAACGTAGGCAGCACCCTATACATCATAAAAACATCCCATCGCATGGGAGGAGAGGGCCTTTAAATCCTTTCTTCATTTTTATGATCGGATGGCTAAGAGGAATGCCTTAATTAGGAACATTTAATGCTACAAAATAGTTTTAGATCTATATCATATATCTCATATACAAATTAGATCTAATCATGGCATATTTTGCATACATCTCATGTATCGAATCATGCATGTTTTCAAATCTAGATTATCTCATAATAATTTAAAAAATTAGATTTAAATTGATCTTATCAAAATAAACTCTAATCTAGACAACTATGTAGAACTATTCTACAACTAGTCTAGACATGCATCAATCATATCTCATATGATATTTAAAATTAAATAATTTTTTATTTACTATTTTTAAGATATTATTATAATAATTATAATATCAAAAATTAGTAAATAAATAGATATAAAATATTATTTAATCAAATTAAATTATAAACATGCAAGACTATTCTATTTTAGAACTAGTCATGCATATTTTTTAATCTTAGATTTGAATCATTTAATTTTAATTTTTCTAATTTCAGATCTAATTATATCTCATGTGACATCTAAAATCATTTATCTTTTAATTAAAATAAATTTAAAATTAGATCTAAATACTTTAGTACCTTGACTTTGATACCAGTTGAAGGTTAATCCTGATTTCCAGGACTAGGTTCGTTCAGATCTGATAGGATCAAGAGATATATTTTAAAATTTTTTTTCTTTGATCTAGATTAGATCTGAGATATTTTAGATCCAATTTTTATTATTCTAATAATTAAAATAAAATATAGATAAATTAAATCAAATTTAATTTATCTTGATGTAAGGTAATCCTATTACCTATTTGATGATCCTGTAAGCAGCGGAAGGTTCTGGATCTAGCCATGCAAGTGCCTGGCCTCTACCAGTATCCACTTGGGTTGGATCTAGAGATCCTCTTCTTCTCTATCGCATCTTCAAAAATCAAATCTAAATCTAATTTGGAGGATCTTCAAAACACCTTTCGATGATCAGCAGTTGTCCATTGCAGCAGCGCAGCCTTCTATCTTTCTGTCGCCTTTCTCTCATCTGGATTGCACCAACATGGATCCCAAACCACTTTGGGCATGGAGAGGAGAGGGAGAAGATGGACTTGGCATGGAGAAAGAGGAGATAGGCAGCCTTGGGGAATGGGGAATTTTCAGATACTCCTTGAGTTGGGCGTAGGGTCTTATTTATACATTATGCATGATCCAACTCCTCTTCATCCCAACCAATCACAACCCTTTGTGAAATCAGATCTAAATCTGATTGGTGGGAACAAAGTCCCCTGTATTCATCCTTAGATGGCACCTAAGATTAGTTAAACTTGGTTCTTACGAGAAGTCTAATCGAAATCCAAAAAGGAGATGGAGTCCCTATCCAATAGGGACTCCTGGGCGTCTCCAGCTTGGGCACACGCCAAGGGTGGCGTGCGCCCTGGTTGCAAGCCTCTGGTAGGGGGACAAGCCCCCATCAGCTCTTCAATAGGTGTGTGATACGTGGACAGAAGTCAAAGTGTCAATGGTCAATATTTGACCAGTCAAAAGTCAACTTTTGACCAAAGTCAAAGGATGAGAAATGGTAAGTGACCAAAAATGGCAGGTATTGTCTTACAAAATAAGACAATCCTTTTCTGACCTGGACAGACTCCAATCAAACCAAGTGAAGGCCTTTGATTGAGCACAAACTCCTTTGGCTCAGTCAGGATAAATATTTATGATAGTAAAAGAAGAACATTAGCTTCAATTGAGTGCTAGCATGATTTTCTTGAACCTAATCGAATCTTTCTCAGATCAATTGAACTAGATCAGTTCAATTGATGATCACCAAATTCAAACCCTTGTTTGTGTGATCCAGTTAGATTCAGTTTTGTATGGTAATGGGATATGTCATGATCTCTATCATCAACATCATCAAAACTCCTTTTGATGGATCAGAACTCTTTTGATTCGAATAGCTAGAATGATCAATCATCTAAATCATTCTAATTGCTCCCAAAATCGACCAGTGACACCTAGCAGTATATGGTGGCAACCCATCAGAGCTTAATGTGAACTTCTTGGTGTAGCTACCTGTGTGATTAAGTTCTTCTATCTTGAGCCCCAATCAGATTAGGATTAAGGTGAGCTCGTCAAACCCTAGTTTTTGTCATATGATGTAATCATTCGATTCAAGTTCGATGTGAAAACCTAAATAGAAACTCTTTCTATTATTTCACTCTGCCATCGCCATGGGCTTCTGGACTTGATTCTCATGATCATCATAGGGATGCTCCTCTACCACCGAGGTAGATAGATTCCATCTTGATGCAATCCAGTTCCTACAATGAACATGCTATAGTCAACATACACCTCAAGATTCCGGATGGCTAGGAGATCAAGTTATAATGTAGTCAAACTATAACACCCTCAAGGTGAGCTATCGATGCATCTCAGGTCAAAGAACAAGACACACCACTGCTGCATCGAGTCAGTCATTGATGAGAAGGTAGACTTCCTAATGACTACTCGAGGTGGTCACGCTCAGTTCCCTCGTTCTCTAACGAGTACCTGTACTCTCGCTCTAGTGTCTCCATACTGTAGACTCAAGACTTATCTACTAAAGAGAAGTGATTGTACACCAACCTTCCAGATCTATCACCATCCTCATGATGATCCTATGGTTGGAAGCATTTTATGAGTTAATAATGATTATTCAAGTCTTAAATTTTAAACACTTGAAAATATGAATTATCATTATCATTAACTCAAAGGATGTATCACAAACACTAAATACACATATATGATAGAAAATAACCTATTTTATTGATAATAATCAAAATTATAATTTTGTCCCTAGAAATGTATTACAAGTGTCAGCCAATTCTGGCTTCTAGAGCACATATATCTAACAAGAGGGTCTTCCAATGATCCTTATGCACCCCTATGGTCCTATTAGAAATAAGAGGAGAACCTCGTTTTGGTGTAAATAAAGACCTGCAGTTAACCATGATGAGGGAAAGACTCTGCCTCGGCAAAAGTAGAAACCTAACCCATCAGGAACTGGAGGAGGATCTTGTCCTAACAGGAGGGCAAAATCGAGGCCGACCTCGTCAAGAGTAGGAGAGGACCTCATTTTGACAAAGAGACCAAGGAAAACCAACTAAGCTAGAAATAGAAAGATAACCTCAATCAGGTGCAGATAAAGATCTCCGATTATGAAAAGATGGGAGGAAAATCAATCTTCAACAACCATTTCAACAGAAAGCAATCCAAAGAAAATAGAGAAACTAATGGATATCAAATTAATCCAAGCAGAATGAGAAAGATGACTGAGGAAAGCATTCCTTTATTGATGTCGAGGTCTATTGCAAAACTAAGGTCCATAAGACCACCCAAAAAAAAAAAGAGTGAAAGAGAGAAAAAAAAGAAGTCAGAGATGTCAACAGACATTCAACTAACGCAGAGTGAAAATGAAGAAAGGTATCATATCATAAATCAAAGTTAAGGATAAAATGAAGGTCTGCAAGATCGGTTACAAATGTAAAAAAAAAAAAAGGTCGAAGTTCTAAGAGGGATTGGATTCCTCAAATTTTTCCTTAAAACATCAGTTTCAGCTTTAGCATCTTTGATGGCTTGTTGTTCACAAACCAACTGAATCTTCAACCACTGAACTTTGGCTTTTTTAGTTCCAATTGATTCAAAGAGTTTGCCAACGATCCTCATCAATGAAGCAATCTCCTCCGACTCCCTACTGGTGTTGGATCGATAGCTATCGACGAGCCACAGCTGAAGCCGAGCCACCTCATTGTTGGCAGTTTGGAGCTGCTGCTCAAGTTTGGATATCCTACTGCACCAGCCCATCCAGTAGGTCTCATAGGTAGACTTAGCATCAGATAGTTGCTTCTAGAGTGTGGAAAATCTTTGGAACCAATTCGATTCATACTAAGCCTTATCGGTAGACCACGATGATTTATCCTCCAGTAGTTAGATATTCTCTCTTGCTGCTCTGAGCTCCACTTCGAGAAAACTGATCTTTGTAGTTAGCACCCAGGATTTGTCATCGGTGCTCTTCTTAAGCTCAGCTAATTCTCTCTTGAAGTTGCCCTTCTTGATGCTGAAGCTTGTGGATTCCTTCATGTGAAGCTTGCGGAGGTGGGTGACTTCAATTGTCACCTCAGAAGCATTGTTCCTAGATTTCTGAAGCTCATCCATCATTTTATACAGCTTCATCTTTAGATGGTGAATTTTTCTTTTATAGTCCTTGACTATTGGTTTCAGAGGGATCCCATGGGGTAAGGGCTTGATGTTGGTCGGGGATGATGGACCTCGACTCTGGTTACTAAAAAGACTCTGAATAACATTTGCCACAGCACAAATGTAAACAGGAAAGAAGTTCATTTTCATTTCTTAAAATATTTGAGTACACCAAAAAGAAAAGAAAGAAAAGTACAAGTAATCAAAGATTTTCGACCTCGACCGATTCAATAGTAGGTGAGGTTGGTGCATTTCTTGCGGCCTCAGGCTCGACTGCAGATCCTGGAGCTTCATGGGCAGGTTTGGTAATAGGAGAGGTGGCCGTAGCATTAGAAGGACCGGCTTCTTTGTTGGACACATCTATCAAAAGGTCGAGATCTACCTCTAGAAAGTTCTTCGCAACCCTCCTCATGCAGATCTCGAATCCCTCTAGAAAAGCATCCTAGGCAAAGGCAATCTTGATGTCTTCCATTGCTGTGGAGGACTTGAAGGCCTCGACAGTCCGCATCCTCTCGGCACCGACCTCCTCTTCAACCTTCTTCCTTTTGTCCTCTAGAATAGTCAAGGCTGCCCTTAGCTTTGCAGATACCTCCTCTTCCCTCCTCATTGCCTCTCGAAGGTGATCAGCCTTCATAGTTTGTTACTCCAAGGCCACTTTCAAACGATCGACCTCAGCCTGAACCCTTTCTATCTCTTCCTAAGCCTCCTCAACCCTTTCTATCTCTGCCTTCAAATGGTCGACCTCAGCCTGAACCTTTCTATATGAATTGGCGGAGATCGACTGTCTTTGAATGGTCAAACAAGTAATGCCCTAACTGTAGGATAGAAGAAAATTAAATCAGAACTCTAGGAGTCCATCGAGGATTCAATCAAGTTCGAAGGTATTAATTATCTCAAAGAAGGAAGCGAAGGACTCGTCAAATCTTTCAGCATCCTCCATCCCAACCATTTTATCAACAATGTGCGAGAGGATGCTACCATTCATCAGGGATTGGATGACCTTCTGATCAGCCAAGGAAGCTCGCTCTTGATTGGAGTCCTCACCACTTGAGTTTTTGGCAGTCCTCCTTGCCCTTTTTCAGACAACATCCTTTTTCTTCTTCTTCTTATCAGTGACCACACACTACTCAGGAGGTGCAGGGGCCACATCCTCTTGGGGCAAGGTCAGAGTTGGAGCTACCACATTGGCCTCTAGGATGGGCGCTGCCTGGATCAGCATGGTTGGGATTGGCTCATCAGTGCAATCCTTCTTCGATATTTCTCTGGTGGAGCTACCCTTCCTCTTGAGGTACTTGATCCCCTTGGCCAGGTGGTTCCTCTCCTCATGAGTCATTTCTTCAAAGAAAAAAATCAAAGTTAGAGAAAGAAAAGAGACCATGCATAATTGGTGGACTACAAAAGACTACTTGCTGGATTGAGAGGACTAAGACCAAAGTCGAACAAGCTCTGATCATCTAGCAGCCTGGAGATTGGGGAAGCTCGATAGTTTTTTAACTTATCAATCCAGTCTCGATCCTCTTTCTCAAGTTCGGGAGCTGGGCAAATCAAATTCCTTATGTCACCTCAGGAAGAAAGTCCTAGATCTAAAAAAGAATATGAGATGAAAAAATTTCTCCTTCCAGTTATGAATGGAAGAAGGGACACGTTTGAGTAACCCCTTCTTACTGAACTGGGAAGACACATAACCACTAATCTTTGGTGATCGGGTGATGTTTGAAGGTGAAGAAGTTATGGAATAAGAAGATTGAAGGTCGGATGTCAGCCATTGCACACAAGAAGAAAAATCCTATAATGAACCAAAAAGAGTTTAGTGCCATAGCAACAAAGAAAATATTTAAGAATTTGAATGAGTTGATTATGAAAGAAGGTATGGATAGCTGAAGTCCTATCCAGTGGGTTTCAACGTGCAAACAAATCTAGCCAGGAGGAGGAGAACAGGCTCAATCACTAGGACTAGGGAGTTCAAGTTCATAATCAAAAGGGACTCCAAACTGAATTCTAATCAGTGAAAGATCTTTCGGTCGAAGTCTACATGGGATAGTATCGGGGATGAAGGATGGTCGAGGTACTTCTATAAGTTCGGGGTCCTTATGGGGAGGATCTATTAAAATCAAATGGACTGAGCTACTAGAACCAGTTGACTTAGATTCTTCAGAGGACTTGAGGATCAAACGAAAGCTGAGAAAATCCTTAAAAAATTAATGAAAATAAAATTCAAGACCCTCTCGAAGAAACCAAATGGACAGAGATGCTAAATGACATGAATGATCAAAAAGAAGGGTTCAAGAATTGAACTAAATCGATGGAGAAGAATGGAGAGGCGGCAAGCTCGATGAAAATCAAAGGAGAGAGCCTCTAGAAATCGAAGAAAATGATGGAAGACATTGGTGCTCTGGGGTGGAAGGGAGAAGGAGACCAGAGAGAAAGAGAGGTGACCTGGGCAAAATGAAATCTTAAAGAGGATGATGAGCTTAAATAGCCATAAGAATCTAGGATGGTCATGATTGTAGATCTCCACTAACCAACTTTAGGTCGACACATGTCTCCCTCATCATGGCAACGGAGCGGCAATGGTTGAAATCTTTATTGCGCCACACCTCGGGCAGCGCTTTAGTAGGAGTTTCAAAAATTCATCTTTTCTAGTCAAGTCATGCTAAAAAAGTTTCGGTGTTAATGAAGATAGTGCTAAGACTTTCTCTACAAAGGGCACGAAAGGTGGAAAAGGACTTTAGCACTCACATTCCTTTACTGCCTTCATTCGAAATTCGAACTCGAGAGTAGGGGGCTAGTGTTAGGGATAGATCCTTTCCTATTGATGTCTGGGGAGGATTTGAGTCTTGAAACGACCTCGTCCAGTGATAGCAACCATGGCCAACATCATGCAATAACTCGAGAACTTCCGGGGGCCTCATGGGTCTTGCCCAAAAGAGCTTGAACAATGGCAGTGGCCCTCGAAGCAGTCAAGTGACCGATCATGATGTAGTCTGGCCTGATCGACCTTGAAGCTGCTTGGACTCTCTCCTTACTAAAATTCATCTGGATTGTTTAACACTTGATTGACACCGAATTGGTAGAACTCATCCTTCCTGGACAAATTTTTGCAATCTATAAAGAGTGGCGGACCTCTGCATTCTTTCACCATGAGCTTTGGATACGTGAGCGAAAGAGCCTCGTCTCCACCTTATTAACCTTCAGGCATTCATGAAAGTCATAGAGCTTCAAAGAAAATGATTGAGTCGCAAAAGTGTCCCTAACAATCATCTACAGCCACCAGCCAAGATCTCGTTGGTCGATCTCCAACCAGTCACCAGATAGGCTCCTTCCAGCTGAACTCCTTTCGGTCGAACTCCTCCGATCTTCTGAACTCCCTCAGTGATGCCCCAGTCAGACCTCCTTTAGCGGATCTCCCTTTAAACCACCAGCAATCAGATTTCTTTCGAACTCCACTAGTGGATCTTCTCCTGGATTCCTTTTGGATGATCTCCTTTCAAACGATCTTCTCAGTTGTGCTCTCATCGAATGAACTTCGTTAGTCATCCTCCTTCCGGATGATCTCCTCCAATCGGATTCCTCCATCCAATCTCTTTCTAGGTGATCACCTTCAGGCAAAATTATTATGATCGAGCTCCTTTCAGTCGCCAGGCAAGTTTTCTTTAGTCAACTTTCTTCCAATCACCTAGAAGGATCTCATCATCTGCATGAATTTGGCTACCTGCTTAATACAAATCAACATACAAGCAGATGACCATAAAGGAGTCTGAACAACTCTGAAACTGATGTAATCCAAACCTCTTCACTGCTAATGCCTGCTCCATCCAAACTTCAACTATTAAATTCCAACAGATTGGTGCATCATGATAATGAACACGATCCTCCATAACAAACTCCACATGGCCTGAACGATCCACTACCAGATGGTTATGGCTATCACCATCAGTTTGTTACAGGCTTCATCTTTAAAAGGGACCCTCCAAATATGTTTTCTCTAAGCTCTCATTCTCCTTTCCATTGCTCTATTGTTTAATTTTCTAAGCACTCCATTTTTATTGGCCGAAAGAGCTAACTTGACCGTCGGAGGGTCATATCGGAGCCACCACCTCCAACTCCGATCAGGACTTTGTTTTGTAAGTCATCGATGGTGGCCTCGTCTCCCCCAAGTCTAGCTCACTCCAATGTCAACTAGATTCTGCACTAACAGGAGCAATCCTAATAAATTATGATAATTTACTGTAGACTTTGACATTCAAAAATGAGTAAGGAAGGACTTGGACAAAGAATTAAGGATTACATTCTTTCCGAGCTACTTGTGCAGGAGAAAATCCAGCTTACTCAGGCCCTTATTCATCTCGATCATGTACAATATATGATTGGTGATTGTGGCCCAGTCCCTCATTCGAGCATTGAAAATGGCACAACTGATCTTGTGACTCTCAACATTGTCGGGCATGCCAAAGGAGTCATTCAATATTTGAAGCATCTCCTGAGGCTAGGCATTTTTGAACCTACGACTAAACTCGTCATTTATTATAGCTAGCATGACACACCGAACGATGGTGCGATCATTAAGCCACTTCTAGTAAGTACCTTGGAATGCTTCTCTAGCACTCGGAGCTAGCTCCTCGTATGCCAGATCGGTCAATACATAGAAGATCCGCTCATACTCCAGGATGATTTTCAACTTTCAATATCAGCTATCAAAGTTGGATCCCATTAATTTTTCATTATCTAATAATGATCAGAGCGATAGGGTGGTGGCCATTTCTGTATTAAAAAAAATCAAAGCTAATTAGTATATGAATTATTAATCTTAAAGACTTAAACTTTAGTCTAAAGGTCCTTCCACTATTTTATACGAACTGGTAGCCTCTACCTCCAATTTGAGAAATTACTTTAATTCTTTAGTGGGTACTAGAATCCGCACAGACTACACATGAGCCTAACTTTGGTTGGTCAACCCATGTGCATCTATGGGTAGGTTCATAACTAATTATTTTTCTAAATAACTTCTAGTATTTCAATTTTGCTTTGGAAACCTAATCAGTAGGCTTTGGCCTCCACTAAAAAAGATTCGATTAGGTCCAACCATTAACATGACCATATCTAGTGTATCTAACCAATGAATGATCTGACCCAACTTTGGCCGGCTAACCTGACCATCATTAGAAAGACACGATCAAATCATCATATTATGAATGATAATTCCATTAGTCAATAAGCACCAGGCCTCTCAGCCTTCAATGATTATTAAACTAATGGACTCATTATCACTCAACTTAATGAAAGGCTATGGCCTAGTTATCATTATAACTATTTTATTTTTAACGACCTAATAATTTTAGATGGCACCTAAGACTGGTCAAAGTAGATACCCAAGGGCCACCTAAGTAGAAACCAGGAAGCAACTTGGAGTCCCATTCGTATGGGACTCCAGCGTCCCTATCCATGGGCGCACACCATCCTAGGCATGCACCCCCTTCTTTCTAATTTTCAGAGAGGGGACAAGCCTCTATCTGCTCTCCAATAAGTGCATGACACATGGACAGATGTTCAAGGATCAAAGGTCAACATTTGACCAAGTTAAAGTATAAGAATTAGCAGGTGATGGAAAATGATAGGGGTTATCTCAAATTTATCTCATAAATTAAGATAATCCTTTTCTAACATAGACAAGCTCCAGTCAGACCAGGTAAGGGTACCTAAGTAAGCACAAACTCATTTGGCTCAGTCGAGACAACTTTTAATGATAGAAAAAAGGAGAATGTTAGGTTCAATCATGTGCTAGCACGATTTCCTTGAACCTAATTGAATCTTATTCAAATCAATTGAACTGGATTAGTCCAATTGATGATATCCAGATCCAAATTCTTATTTTTGTGATCCAGTTAGATTCAGTTCTGCATGATAATGGGTTATATCATGATCTCCATCATTGACATCATCGAAACTTCTTTCGATGGATCAGAACTCTTCTGATTCAGACAACTTAGAATGATCGATCATCTAAATCATTCTAATTGCTCCCAAAATCCACCAGTGATACCTAGCAGCATATGATGGCAATCCATCAAAACTGAAAAATGAACCTCTCGGTGTAGCTACTTATGTGATTAAGTTCTTCTATCTTGAGCTCCGATCAGATTATCGTTAAGGTGAACTCGTCAAATCCTAATTTCTATCAGATGATTTAATCGTTTGATTTAAGTTCGATGTGAAAATCTTAATAGAAACTCTTTCTATTATTTCACATTGTGCCATGGCTATTGGCTTATGGACTTGATTCTCATGATCATCATAGGGCTGCTCCTTTTCTACCGAGGTAGATTGATTGCATCTTGGTGCAATCCAATTCCTATAATGAACATGCTATAGCCAACATACACCTCAGGATTCTGAATGGCTAGAAGATCGAGTCATGGTGTAGTCAAACTATAACACCTTCAAGATAAACTGTTGATGTACCTCAGGTCAAAGAACCAGACACACCACTGCAGCATCGAGTCTATCATCAACGAGAAGGTAGACATTCTTATGACTACTCGAGGTGGTCACGCTCAGTGCCCTCATTTTCTAATGAGTGCTTGTACTCTTGCTTTGGTATCTCTACACTGCAGACATAAGACTTATCTACTATAAAGAAGTGATTGTACACTAACCTTTGAGATCGATCACCATCCTGATGATGATGCTACAGTCAGGAGCATTTTATGAGTTAATAAATGAAAATTCGTGTCTTAAATTTTCAACTCTTGAAAATATGAATTATCATTACCATTAACTCAAGGGATATATCACAGACACTAAGTACACTTATGTGGTAGAAAATAACCAATTTTATTTTTTATAGTCAAAATTATAATTTTGGCCTTAAAAGTGTATTACAAGTGTCAGCCAATTCTGGCTTCTAGGGTACACATATCTAACAAACTCCCATTTGACCTAAAGCTAATTGGCTACAAATCTAAGTCCCATCTTCTTAAGGTGGGCGTCGATCTTCTGCTGGCCCAATGACTTTGTAAGCGGGTCTGCCACATTGTCTGTGGAGTCGACTCTTTTGATCTAGACGTAATTCTTCTCGAGATAATCATGGATGAGATGGTATCACCGCTCGATGTGCTTGGATTTCTGATGAGACCTTGGCTCCTTAGCTAGGGCTATGATGCCATTGTTGTCATAGTACAAAGAAATGGCATCTGATGGCATCACTCCGATCTCCGTGGCAAACTTCATATACCAGAATGCCTCCTTCATAGCTTTTGATGCAGTGATATATTCTGCTTCCATGGTGGAATCTACTATCACTGTTTGTTTGGAAATTTTTCAACTGACAGCTCCACTATTGCACATAAACAGACTCCCAGATGTCGACTTTCGATCATCTACATCAGACATAAAATCCGAGTCCGTATACCCCTGGACATGGAGTTCTCCATTGCCAAAGATCAGTAACATATCCTTAGTTCTTTTTAAATACCTTAGGATACATTTCAAAGAAGTCCAGTGTTCTTCACCTGGATTCGATTGATATCTACTCGTGACACTCGCGGCATGGGCTATATCAGGTCGTGTACTTAACATGGCATACATGAGGCTTCCTATTGCTGAAGCATAAGGGATCCTGCTCATGCATTCTATATCCTCAGGTGTGCTAGGGCAGATTTTCTTAGAAAGATGAAGGCCATGCCTGAAGGGTACTAAACTCCTCTTAGTATTTTCCATACTAAACCTCTTTAGTACTTCCTCTATGTACATCTTCTATGAAAGTCCTAGCATCCTATTCGGTCTATCTCTATAGACCTTAATTCCTAGAATAAAGGATGCTTCTCCTAGGTCTTTCATGCAGAATTCTTTAGATAACCATATTTTAGCTGTGGTTAACATGGGAATATCATTTTTGATAAGGAGGATTGAAGAAAAATTCTGATTTCCCAGATCAGATTCATTCAGATCTGATCAGATCAGGATATATATTTCAAAATTTTTTTTCTTTGATCTAGATCAGATCTGAGATATTTTAGATTTGATTATTATTATTTTAAAAATTAAATAAAATCTAGATAAATTAAATCAAATTTAATTTATCTTGATATGGGTAATCCTATTACCCATTGATTATCCTATATGCAGCGGAAGGTTCTGAATCTAGCCATGCAAGTGCCTGGCCTCTATCGGTATCCAGTCGGGCTGAATCTTGAGATCCTCTTCTTCTCTATCATGTCTCCAAAAATCATATCTGGATCTAATCTGGAGGATCTTCAAAACTCCTTTTGAAGATCAGCAGTCGTCCTTTGCAGTAGCGCAGCCTTCTAGCTTTTAGTCGCCTTTCTTTGATCTGGATCGCACCAACCAAAAGTCCAAAACTTCTTTTGGATGTGGAGAGGAAGGGGAGAAGGTGGTTTGGCATGGAGGAAGAGGGGAGAGGCAGCCTTGGGTGTGGGGAATTATGATTCCTTTCAATCACTTCCAATCACTATCTGGGTTGGGCACAGGGTCTTATTTATAGACTGTCTGTGATCCAACTTCTCTTCTTCCCAACCAATCACAACTCTTTATGAAATCAGATCTAAATCTGATTGGTGGAAATAGAGTCCCCTAGATTCCTCCTTAGAGGGTGCCTAAGATCAGTCAAAGTTGGTTCTTAGGAGAACTCTAATTGAAATCCAAAAAGAAGATGGAGTCCCTGTCCAACAGGGACTCTTAGGCGCCTCCAACTTGGGCACACGCCAAGGGTGGCGTGCCCTCTTCCTTGCCAGAACCTTGGCATGCGGCCTCTTCCTTGCCAAGTTCTGGCAGGGGGACAGGCCCCCACCAGCTCTCCATTAGGTGCATGACATGTGGTCAAAAGTCAAAGTGTCAATGGTCAACAATTGACCAGTCAATGGTAGACTTTTGACCAAAGTCAAAGATTAAGGAATGGCAGGTGACCAAAAATGGTAGGTAATGTCTTACAAAATAAGACAACCTTTTCTGACTTGGACAACCTCCAATCAGACCATATGAAGGTCCTCTGATTGAGCACAAACTCCTTTGGCTCAGTCAGGACAACTAATTTATGATAGCAAAAGAAGAACGTTAGGTTCAATCGAGTGCTAGCACGATTTTCTTGAACCTAATTGAATCTCATTCAGATCAATTGAACTGGATCAGTTCAATTGATGATCACCAGATTCAAACCCTTATTTGTGTGACCCAGTTAGGTTCAGTTCTGTATGGTAATGGGATATGTCATGATCTCTATCATCGACATCATCGAAACTCCTTTCGATGGATCAAAACTCTTCTGATTCGAACAGCTAGAATGATCGATCATCTAAATCATTCTAATTGCTCCCAAAATCCACCAGTGACACCTAGTAGTATATGGTGGCAATCCATCAAAGCTGAATGCGAACCTCTTGGTGCAGCTACCTATGTGATTAAGTTCTTCTATCTTGAGCCCCGATCAGATTAGGGTTAAGGTAAACTCGTCAAACCCTAGTTTCTATCATATGATGTAATCATTCGATTCGAGTCCGATGTGAAAATCTAAATAGAAACTCTTTCTATTATTTCACTCTGCCATGGCCATGGACTTCTGGACTTGATTCTCATGATCATCATAGGGCTGCTCCTCTACCACCGAGGTAGATAGATTCCATCTTGATGCCATCCAGTTCCTACAATGAACATGCTATAGCCAACATACACCTCAAGGTTCCGAATGGCTAGGAGATCGAGTAATGGTGTAGTCAAACTATAACACCCTCAAGGTGAACTACTGATGCACCTCAGGTCAAAGAATCAGACACACTACTGCAGCATCGAGTCAGTCATTGACGAGAAGGTAGACTCCCTAATGACTACTCGAGGTGGTCACGCTCAGTGCCCTCGTTCTCTAACGAGTACCTGTACTCTCGCTCCGGTGTCTCCACACCGTAGACTCAAGACTCATCTACTAAAGAGAAGCGATTGTACACCAACCTTTCGGATCAATCACCATCCTCGTGATGATCTTATGGTCGAAAGCATTTTATGAGTTAACAATGATTATTCATGTCTTAAATTTTCAACTCTTGAAAATATGAATTATCATTACCATTAACTCAAAGGATGTATCACAGATACTAAATACACATATGTGATAGAAAATAACCTATTTTATTGATATAAGTCAAAATTACAATTTTGCTCCTAGAAGTGTATTACAAGTGTCAGCCAATTCTGGCTTCTAAGACACATATATCTAGCAATCTCCCACTTATCCTAAAGCCAATTGGCTACAAGTCTAAGTCCCATCTTCTCAAGGTGGACTTCGTTCTTCTACTGGACCAACGATTTTGTAAGTGGGTCTGCCACATTGTCTATGGAGTTGACTCTCTTGACCTCGACGTAACCCTTCTTGAGGTAATTGCGGATGAGGTGGTATCATCACTCAATATGCTTGGATTTCTGGTGAGACCTCGGCTCCTTAGCAAGGGCTATGGTGCCATTGTTGTCGCAGTACAGAGGAATGGCATCTGATGGCATTACTCCAATTTCTGCAACAAACTTTTTATATCAGAATGCTTCCTTTGCCGCTTCTGATGCAGCGATATATTCTGCTTCTATGGTGGAATCTACTATCACTGTTTGCTTGGAACTCTTCCAGCTGACAGCACCACCATTGCACACAAATAGACTCCCAGATGTCGACTTTCGACCATCTATATCGGACATGAAATCCGAGTCTGTGTATCCCTGGACTTGGAGTTCTCCATTACCAAAGACCAACATCATATCCTTAGTTCTTCTCAAGTACTTAAGGATACATTTCATAGAAGTCTAGTGTTCTTCACTTGGATTTGACTGATATCTGCTTGTGACACTCACAGCATGTGCTATTTCAGATCGTGTACATAGCATGGCATACATGAGGCTCCCTATTGCAGAAGCATAAGGAATCTTGCTCATGCGTTCTATTTCCTCAGGTGTGCTGGGGCACATCTTCTTAGAAAGATGAATACCATGTTTGAAGGATATTAATCCCCTCTTAGAGTTTTCCATACTAAACCTCTTTAGTACTTTCTCTATGTACATCTTCGGTGAAAGTCCTAGCATTCTATTCGGTCTATCTCTATAGACCTTAATTCCTAGAATAAAGGATGCTTCGCCTAGGTCTTTCATGGAGAATTTCTTGGACAACCATAATTTAACTGTTGTCATCATGGGAATATCATTCCCAATAAGGAGGATGTCATCCACGTACAATACGAGAAAGACAACAGCGCTCCCACTGACCTTTTTGAAAACACACGATTCCTCTTCATTTTTGATGAAACCAAACGTTTTGATCACATCATTAAAATGAGTGTTCCAGCTCCGAGATGCTTGCTTAAGTCCATATATGGACCTTTGCAGTTTGCAAACCTTGTGATCAGTATCACTGGATGTGAAACCTAGCGGTTGTTCCATATAGATATCTTCCTCAAGATATCCATTCAAGAATGCCGTTTTCACGTCCATTTGCCATATTTCATAATCGAAATAGGCTGCAATGGCAAGCAATGTGCGGATGGATTTTAGCATAGCCACTGGAGAAAAGGTATCCTGATAGTTAATGCTTTCGCATTGACTATAACCTTTTGCCACTAGTCTAGCCTTGAATGTCTCCACATTCCCATCTGCACCAATCTTTCTCTTGAAGATCCATTTACACCCAATAGGTACTATACCTTCTGGTGGATCTACCAAGGTCCAAACTTGGTTTGAGTGCATCGAGTCAATTTCTGACTGTATTGCCTCTAGCCATTTCTCGGAGTCGATATCTGATATCGCCTTGTTGTAGGTTTTGGGATCATCACCATGAGCACCATTGCCTACGAGGAACATTTTCTCTACATCCTCTAAAATAATACCTAAGTATCTCTCAAGGGGACGGAAAACTCTTTCCGATCTACGAGGTGGAGGAGGTAGTATTTTTATTGGCTCAACCTGATTTGGTTCCAATTGGTCCTTAGCTCATTATACTTGTGAGACTTTCTCATCAAGCTTGATTTGCCTTCCAATGCCGCTATCTTGAATAAACTATTTTTCAAGAAAGATGGCATGTCGACTCACAATCACATTATGGTCTTCTGAAATATAGAAATAGTATCCTAATGACTCTTTAGGATATCCTATGAATCGAGCTCTGAAGGATCTAAATTCTAACTTGTTCGCTTGTCTTTTGACATGAGCCGGACAACCCCAAATTCTGAGATGACTTAGACTTGGTTTCTTACCATGCCATATCTCATACGGTGTGGTAGGAATGATTTTAGAAGAAACCCTATTCGATAGATAAATTGAAGTCAACAATGAGTGTCCCCAAAGAAAATTAGGGAGGTCTGTGAAGCTCATCATGGATCGAACCATATCCAATAGGGTCTGATTTCTTCGTTCTAAAACCCCATTGAGTTGAGGTGTTCCTGATGGAGTCCATTGAGAGACTATGCCATTTTTCTTTAGATAGTCTAGGAATTCTCGGCTAAGGTATTCACCTCCTCGATCTGATCGAAGAACCTTAATGGGTTTTTCAGTTTATTTTTCTACTTCATGTCTGAATTTTTTGAACTTTTCAAAAGCTTCAGACTTGTGTCTCATAAGATACACATACCCATACCTAGACAGATCATCGATAAAGATAATGAAGTAGATAAAATTGCCTCTAGCCGGCACATCAAATGGGCCGCACACATCTGTATATACTAGGGCAAGGAGATCTATGGCCCTCTCTCCATGTCCAATAAAAGAGAGTTTGGTCATTTTGTCTTGAAGGCAGGATTCATAAGTTGGATATGACTCGAAAGTCAATGGACTCAATAGTCCATTTTTCTCCAATTTGTTGATCCTATCTTCTGCTATATGACTGATAGGGATGCGATGTTGTCGTTAAGACACCGTGTTTATCAGTTTAATTTGACTTTTTAAAATAATTAAAAATGCGTAGGTAGTAGTGAGTCGGGTCGAATCCACAGGAAAGGTAGTATTTTTAGATTTGAAATCTTTGATTTTTGAAAAGAAAAGAAGAATAGGATTTGAGTTTTCAGAATCAAAAGTGAAGTCGGAAAATTAAAAGCAAAAATTAATAGGTGTAGAAATTTAAACTTGGTACTAAGATCTATTAGTTAGATCTTAGTATCTACTTGCAATAAAATAAAAAGTAATAATTAAAGTGCAGAAATTAAATTACAATAAAAATAAAAAGTAAGGAATTAAAATGCAAAAATAAAATTTTTATTAATTAAAATTTCAAAATTTAAATACATAAAATTTAAAAAGAAAAGAAAATAAAATAACCTGATCTCTGATCTTGGATCGATATTGGCAGAAAGATGGTGTAGAAGCTCGGCTCTTCTTCTTGACACCTGTTGCTTCGAAGCAGCCTTTAACCCATAGCCTAGCTTCGCCCTGTACCAAAGCTTTACCTTGATTGGAGATATTGATTTTTGGAGGCCTGGGATCCATTTTATAGAGCTAGGAGGGCTGGAAAGTTTGCTTCTAAGCAATGTGGGACTAATGGCCTTTGTAATCATCAAAATCTAAATAAAATTTAAATTAAAATAGCTTTGATATGTCTCTAATAAATCTAATAAAATCCAGCCATTCAATAGGAATCCAACAGTCCAAAAATCATCAAAATCGGATGCAGATCAGCTTAGATCGGGTCGGATTAAATTCTGGCCGTTGGATCGCACTTGATGGAGGAAATCTGGCCGTAAATCACACGCCTGAGAGTTTGATCACCATCGGGAGCTTTCTAGACCATCGGATCATCGCCTGGATTGAGCGCTGCCATCTGATGGTGATCCGCGTGATGTCTATAGCTGAATAAAATCCAAAAGCAACCACAGCCGTCCGATCCTGACCGCAAACAACCACATCCATCCGATCGCGCAATCACTATTCCCATGGACCACGAAGACCGGCCACACCGCACACCAAAACCAATCAGTGCTTCTGTTGCCGAGTGAAAAGACTAAATTACCCTTGTGAGCCGCGATAAACTTCTGTAGACCCTTTAGGGGTCTAGGTCCACCACGTGGCAAGCTCTGATTCGTTTGATTTTGCTAAGCTGGCGGTCCATGCCTGAATCGTGGACCGGCTGATGGCTTCAATGGCTGAGTCGGCTTTGATGGCTTGGCTTGGCTTGGTGGCTCGGCTTGCGGAGCCAGCTGAGCCGTTTTCTTTTTTTTATTTTATATCTTTAAAAATTCATATCTTTTCTATTTTAGCTCCGTTTTACTTGAAATTTATTTCATTGTGATAAAAAAAATGAGCTCTTTCCATTGATAATAAAATTTTATTTTTTTATTTTTTATTATTTTTTAATTATTTTTTAATTAATTTTTTAATTAATAAAAATATGAATTTTTCAAAAATTATATATAAATTGATTAATAATTCTTAAAAATTAATATAAATTAATTAATAAATTAATACTTTTATTGGTGAATTTATGATGCTTATCACATCCCCCAACTTAAGCTTTGCTCGTCCTCGAGTAAAGAAAGAATTTAGTTTTAAATATCTTTTAACTTTAGAGTTTCGAATTTTACCTAAGCAATTTTCAAAATGGCCATTGATATTCAGTAGAGCTTAAATGAGACATATCATTGGGGTATTAATACTTATCAATAGAAAAATTAAGTAAAGAACATTAAATTTTTCAGAACTTTTTCTAAATTATCCTACCTTTATCTTTGATTTGTCTAAACTTTCATATAGGCAGGTGTATTGCTACTTCCATCCTTCATTTATTAATTTTTATTTTTACATTGCCCACTTTTTGATGCGAATATCATTGCTTACTTAGGCAACGGGACCCGGTTACTCGGTGGGAAACCAATGTTTTTTTTTTTTTTTTTTTTTTTTTTTAACGTTGTACCACTATTGAGTGTCTTAACTCCTTAAGCTTTCTATTTGATCCATGTAGCGAGTCTTGGGCCAATGACTCCCAAACCAGTTGGCTTTAGGGCACTAGGTATAGAATACCCCTCGGGCTTACTAGCTCGAATCAAATAGGCTACGAGTTAAGACTAGCTTTACAACGAGCTTCTTTGCCCTTCCCACCTTTTGACGCGAAACTCAATGCTTGCTTAGGCAAAGAGGCCCGGTTACTCAGTGAGAAGTACTTGGAAACTATTTTATTAAAATAAATTTTTTTATGAAGAAACGTATAGTTACCCTACACAAGCCTATAAAAAGTAGACTTTTCTTTGATGCTAGTAAAAATAATTAAAAATGCTCCAAGAAAAAAAATTTTATGTTCTGGACTTAACTCTTTATTGAATTTTCTTAATACTTGATTCCTCAATATCTCATAGATTCTCTGATCTGTGTATCAATTTTCTTTTAAAAATGCTTAGTTTTATTCGATTCTTAAGCATAATCAAGTATCTAAATACTAAATACTAACTTTTTTGAGGACTTAAAATTTTAAATTTTTTTTTTTATTTTTCTCTCTCTCCCAACTTAATCGACATTGTCCTCAATGGAGAAGAAAAAATAAAGGATGTAATAAAGAACATGAAAGAATACACCTAACTCAGTATATTTTTAGTCCAGCACATGCCTTTGAAAATTTGAGCTCTTCCTCCAACTTATTCAAATTATCCTAAAAAAAAATAAACTAAAAAGATAAATTAGATAAAAACTAAATATTGGGTTGCCTCCCAACAAGCGCTAAGTTTACCGTCTTCAGCCAGACACAATGTAGCTCACTATCCTGTGTCGAATATTGGATTGACAAATTCCAATGATTTTGGATTGCCAATCTCAGAAAGATGATTTATAATCCCATTATTAATATAATCTTTATTAATTTTAGGGATATAATTTATGATTCCATTCTCAGACCCATATTTATTAAGAATTTCTCCTATTTGTTTTTCTAAAATGCTCATGAATGGAGTTTTAGGAGTTAAGTTTGATTCAATGGGTGCTGGAATGGTGACTAAAGGCGGTTTTAATTCTGGAGGTAAATTAATGTGATCCTGCTTAAACAACTCCATTGATATTTCATTACATGCCTTTTGATTTTTATAAGAAGAACCAGCTTCTAGGGTTGAAGGAAATAGGACATTAGGTTTATAAGTCTCGGGTAAATCATCTATTCTCTTTTCCCTTATTTCTATCTCATTTAAACTGGAACTAGCATCAGTACTAATTCCTGGCTTGGGTTCTTCTATGTGGTTAGTCTCAGTACTAACCAGTTCCTCTAAATTTTCATTTTGGCTAGCATCAGTACTAGCCTCTCTCACCTGATCTTGGTATGGGTCCATAAGAATCCTATAGCTTTTAAGTTCAGAAATTACTTTGGTATTCTCAAATTGGAGATTCTTAAGTGAGACATTAAATTGATAACTTGATCCAGGTGGTTGGTGGACATTAGGTGGGTTGTTTGAAATTGGTAGGTTCGATAGTTGATCTAGTTCTCTCCTCATGTTAGACTCAACTAATTATCCTATTTGAGCTTCTAGTCTGGCGATAGATTGCTGTTGAGTTAGAATCAATTGTTGAAGTTGGTTAAATCTATCATCAGCTAGATTGGTCTGTTGAGGAGGTGGGTATGAAGGCTGATTATAATATGATGGCTGGTTAAACTGACTAGGCTGACCATTATTATAGGCATAATTTTGATAATTTTGCTCAAGTAAAATTTGGGTCTGAGCCTGAGTCTGTTGGGATGTCCAAGAAAAATTAAAGTTACTCCAATGTTGATTATATGAATTTGAAAATGGGTCATTAATCAATTTGGAGTATCCTTGAGTAGCTTGAACTTGTTCTTGGATAAAATGTGGAAATTGTGCAGCCATAGGACATTCACTCACATGATGGGTTGGGCTAGCACAGATTGAACAAATCTCCTGATAATTAGAAGATGATGTGAATTATGCAGGAGATTGTTGACCTAGGATTAGGAGTTGATCTATTTTCTGAGCAAGAAGATCAACTTTATCTAATTTTTGGACTATTAGGTTCAGATTAGCCATTTAATTATTATGTTTAATGTGAATCAACCATTCAATTAAGTTCAACTAAATCAGAAAAAGCAATTTTCTACCGTGCATGTATTAGTGTAACCCTATTGTATGGTTCAAAAAAAAAATTTTAGAATATTTTTTTTATTTTTTTAATTATTTTATTATTATTATTTTATTATATTAAAAATTAATTTTTTTTAATTATTTTATTTATTAATTTTAATTTAATTTAATTTAATTTAATTATCATTTTTAATATTTTTTAGTTAGTTTAATTTAATTTTTATTTTATTTTATTTTTATTTTATTTTTAGAGGAGTAAGGAGAAGAGTTCTAAAGAAAAGATCCTAAGGAGTCCTAGAACTAAGAAGAAAGAGAAGAATTAGGTTTAATTAGATTTAATGTTGGTTAGCAATCAAGTTGGTCAATCAATCCTGACTAAAGGTTATCCTAGATCTAGACAGCTCCTAACTGTCCAAGGTCACCTTCAAGCCCTCCAAGTGTAGGATTAGCCAATCAACTAGCCAGGTAAGTGTAAGGTCGGTGGGAGTCCCCCCGTTGCTTGCCTTAGACACCAATTGTGCTTGGCCAGGTAAGCGAACGGAATCAATTAGAAACCACCTTCCTTCGGGCCCAGTCGTCCCTGAACCACTTTCCTAGACACCAGTCAAATTGACTTATCCTAACCAGGTTCAACTCTTAGGATTCCTTATCCTATTGAGCTCGAGTTCCTAGGGTTGATGTCTAATTGATTTTAAAATTAAAGGCTTAGGTCAATGCAGGATGTTGGTTGGTTGTTTGTGGGCTAAGGAAGGGTGATCAAATCCCCACCTTATCTTATTTAATTGGGTATTGCCCTTAATTTGATTTAATATGATATGCACAAAAAAATTCAATCAAAGGGTTCTATGCAATTTAAACTAGATGCATGCAACTAATTGAATTCTGAAAGGCTTACCTTGCCTCCAGCAATCACCAAAAAAAAAAAAATAAAAATAAAAATAAAAATAAAACTAATAATATGATGCATGCTCTAAACAGTTAGGGTTTCTAATCTTATCATGAGGCTTTTAATTAGGTTTAAATAAATATTTTTTTAAATTAATTTAAAAATAAAATAAATAAATAAATAAATAAAAAGGAAAGAGTACTAGGGTTAGAATTGATCTCACCAAGCAAAACTCCTGATTCTTTTTGTTCTTTAATCTCTTTTTCTGCAAAATAAAAAAAAAAATTAGCAAGCAATATTTATAAAAAAGTAGAAATTTTATTTATAATTTATTTACAGAAAAATCAAAGAGATCAAAAATTTAATATCCGTGCCTTTCCCGGCAATGGTGCCAAAAACATGATAGGAACGCGATGTTGTCGTTAAGACACCGTGTTTATCAGTTTAATCCGACTTCTTAAAATCATTAAAAATGCGTAGATAGTAGTGAGTCGGGTCGAATCCACAGGGAAGGTAGTATTTTTAGATTTGAAATCTTTGATTTTTGAAAAGAAAAGAAGAAAAGGATTTGAGTTTTCAGAATCAAAAGTGAAGTCGGAAAATTAAAAGCAAAAATTAAAAGGTGCAGAAATTTAAACTTGGTACTAAGATCTATTAGTTAGATCTTAGCATCTACTTGCAATAAAATAAAAAGTAATAATTAAAGTATAGAAATTAAATTATAATAAAAATAAAAAGTAAGAAATTAAAATGCAAAAATAAAATTTTTATTAATTAAAATTTTAAAATTTAAATACATAAAATTTAAAAAGAAAAGAATAATAAAATAAAATAGCCTGATCTCTGATCTTGGATCGGCATTGGCAGAAAGATGGTGTAGAAGCTCGGCTCTTCTTCTCGGCACCCGTTGCTTCGAAGCAGCCTTTAACCCATAGCCTGGCTTCGCCCTGTACCAAAGCTTCACCTTGATCGGAGATATTGATTTTTGGAGGCCTGGGGTCCTTTTTATAGAGCTAGGAGGGCTGGAAAGTTTGCTTCTAGGCAATGTGGGACTAATGGCCTTTGTAATCATCAAAATCTGAATAAAATTTGAATTAAAATAGCTCTGATATATCTCTGATAAATCTGATAAAATCCAGCCATTCAATAGGAATCCAACGGTCCAAAAATCATCAAAATCGGATGCAGATCAGCTCAGATCGGGTCGGATTAAATTCTGGCCGTTGGATCGCGCTTGATGGAGGAAATCTGGCCGCAAATCAAGCGCCTGAGAGTTTGATCGCCGTCGGGAAGCTTTCTTGGACCGTCGGATCATCGCCTGGATCGAGCGCTGCCATCCGATGGTGATCCACGTGATGTCTGTAGCTGAATAAAATCTGGAAGCAACCACAGCCGTCCGATCCTGACCGCAAACAACCACATCCGTCCGATCGCGCAATCACTGTTCCCATGGACCGCGTAGACCGGCCGCACCGCACACCGCAGCCAATCAGCGCTTCTATTGCCGAGCAAAAAGACTAAATTACCCTTGTGAGCCGCGATAAATTTCTGTAGACCCTTTAGGGGTCTAGGTCCACCACGTGGCAAGCTCTGATTCGCCGGATTTTGCTGAGCTGGCGGTCCACGCCTGGATCGTGGACCGGCTGATGGCTTCAATGGCTGAGTCGGCTTTGATGGCTTGGCTTGGCTTGGTGGCTCGGCTTGGCTTGGTGGCTCGGCTTGCGGAGCCGGCTGAGCCGTTTTCTTTTTTATTTAATTTTTATTTATTTTATATTTTTAAAAATTCATATCTTTTCCATTTTAGCTCCGTTTTACTTGAAATTTATTTCGTTGTGATCAAAAAAATGAGCTCTTTCTATTGATAATAAAATTTTATTTTTTAATTTTTATTATTTTTTTATTATTTTTTAATTAATTTTTTAATTAATAAAAATATGAATTTTTCAAAAATTATATATAAATTGATTAATAATTTTTAAAAATTAATATAAATTAATTAATAAATTAATACTTTTATTGGTGAATTTATGATGCTTATCACACCCCCCAACTTAAGCTTTGCTCGTCCTCGAGTAAAGAAAGAATTTAGTTTTAAATACCTTTTAACTTTAGAGTTTCGAATTTTACCTAAGCAATTTTCAAAATGGCCATTGATATTCAGTAGAGCTTAAATGAGATATATCATTGGGGTATTAATACTTATCAATAGAAAAATTAAGTAAAGAACATTAAATTTTTCAGAACTTTTTCTAAATTATTCCACTTTTATCTCTGATTTGTCTAAACTTTCATATAGGCAGGTGTATTGCTACTTCCGTCCTTCATTTATTGATTTTTATTTTTACATTACCCACTTTTTGATGCGAATATCATTGCTTACTTAGGCAACGGGACCCGGTTACTCGGTGGAAAACCAATGTTTTTTTTTTTTTTTTTTTTTTTTTAACGTTGTACCACTATTGAGTGTCTTAACTCCTTAAGCTTTCTATTTGATCCATGTAGCGAGTCTTGGGCCAATGACTCCCAAACCAGTTGGCTTTAGGGCACTAGGTATAGAATACCCCTCGGGCTTACTAGCTCGAATCAAATAGGCTACGAGTTAAGACTAGCTTTACAACGAGCTTCTTTGCCCTTCCCACCTTTTGATGCGAAACTCAATGCTTGCTTAGGCAAAGAGGCCCGGTTACTCAGTGAGAAGTACTTGGAAACTATTTTATTAAAATAAATTTTTATATGAAGAAATGTATAGTTACCCTACACAAGCCTATAAAAAGTAGACTTTTCTTTGATGCTAGTAGAAATAATTAGAAATGCTCCAAGAAAAAAATTTTTATGTTCTGGACTTAACTCTTTATTGAATTTTCTTAATACTTGATTCCTCAATATCTCACAGATTCTCTGATCTGTGTATCAATTTTCTTTTAAAAATGCTTAGTTTTAATTCGATTCTTAAGCATAATCAAGTATCTAAATACTAAATACTAACTTTTTCGAGGACTTAAAATTTTAAAATTTTTTTATTTTTCTCTCCCCCCAACTTAATCGACATTGTCCTCAATGGAGAAGAAAAAATAAAGGATGTAATAAAGAACATGAAAGAATACACCTAACTCAGTATATTTTTAGTCCAGCACATGCCTTTGAAAATTTGAGCTCTTCCCTCCAACTTATTCAAATTATCCTAAAAAGAAAATAAACTAAAAAGATAAATTAGATAAAAACTAAATATTGGGTTGCCTCCCAACAAGCGCTAAGTTTACCGTCTTCAGCCAGACACAATGCAGCTCACTATCCTGTGTCGAATATTGGATTGACAAATTCCAATGGTTTTGGATTGCCAATCTCAGAAAGTTGATTTATAATCCCATTATTGATATAATCTTTGTTAATTTTAGGGATATAATTTATGATTCCATTCTCAGACCCATGTTTATTAAGAATTTCTCCTATTTGTTCTTCTAAAATGCTCATGAATGGAGTTTTAGGAGTTAAGTTTGATTCAATGGGTGCTGGAATGGTGACTAAAGGCGGTTTTAATTCTGGAGGTAAATTAATATGATCTTGCTTAAACAACTCCATTGACATTTCATTACATGCCTCTTGATTTTTATAAGAAGAACCAGCTTCTAGGGTTGAAGGAAATAGGACATTAGGTTTATAAGTCTCGGGTAAATCATCTATTCTCTTTTTCCCTATTTCTATCTCATTTAAACTTGGAACTAGCATCAGTACTAATTCCTGGCTTGGGTTCTTCTATGTGGTTAGTCTCAGTACTAACCAGTTCCTCTAAATTTTTATTTTGGCTAGCATCAGTACTAGCCTCTCTCACCTGGTCTTGGTATGGGTCCATAAGAATCCTATAGCTTTTAAGTTCAGGAATTACTTTGGCATTCTCAAATTGGAGATTCTTAGATGAAACATTAGATTGATAATTTAATCCAGGTGGTTGGTGGTCATTAGGTGGGTTGTTTGAAATTGGTAGGTTCGGTAGTTGATCTAGTTCTCTCCTCATGTTAGACTCAACTAATTATCCTATTTGAGCTTCTAGTCTGGCGATAGATTGCTGTTGAGTTAGAATTAATTGTTGAAGTTGGTTAAATCTATCATCAGCTAGATTGGTCTGTTGAGGAGGTGGGTATGAAGGCTGATTATAATATGATGGCTGGTTAAACTGACTAGGCTGACCATTATTATAGGCATAATTTTGATAATTTTGCTCAAGTGAAATTTGGGTCTGAGCCTGAGTCTGTTGGGATGTCCAAGAAAAATTAAAGTTACTCCAATCTGAATTATATGAATTTGAAAATGGGTCATTAATCAATTTGGAGTATCCTTGAGTAGCTTGAACTTGTTCTTGGATAAAATATGAAAACTTATGCAGTCCATAGGACATTCACTCACATGATGGGTTGGGCTAGCACAGATTGAATAATCCTCCTGATAATTAGAAGATGATGTGAATTGTGCAGGAGATTGTTGACCTAGAATTAGGAGTTGATCTATTTTCTGAGCAAGAAGGTCAACTTTATCTAATTTTTGGACTATTAGGTTCAGATTAGCCATTTGATTATTATGGTTTAATGGGTCAACCATTCAACTAAGATCAGGTAAATCAGTAATTTTCCTACCATGCATGTATTAATGCAACCCTAACGTATTGGTTCAAATAAAAATTTTAGAATTTTTTTATATTATTTTTTATTATTATTTTATTATATTAAAGAATTAATTATTTTATTTATTAATTAAGTTTAATTATTTTTTTTAATATTTTTTTTTAGTTAGTTAAATTTAATTTTTATTTTATTTTATTTTATTTTTTAGAAGGAGAAAGAAAAAGAAAGAAAGAAAAGTTCTAAAGAAGAGGTCCTAAGGAGTCCTAGAACTAAGAAGAGAGAGAAGAATTAAGTTTAATTAGGTTTGATGTTGGTTAGCAATCAAGTTGGTCAATCAATCCTGACTAAGGGTTATCCTAGATCTAGACAGCTCCTAACTGCCAAGGTCACCTTCAAGCCCTCCAAGTGTAGGATTAGCCAATCAACTAGCCAGGTAAGTGTAAGGTCGGTGGGAGTCCCCCCGTTGCTTGCCTTAGACACCAATTGTGCTTGGCCAGGTAAGCGAACGGAACCAATTAGAAACCACCTTCCTTCGGGCCCAGTCATCCCTGAACCACTTTCCTAGACACCAGTCAAATTGACTTATCCTAATCCGGTTCAACTCTTAGGATTCCTTATCCTATTGAGCTCGAGTTCCTAGGGTTGATGTCTAATTGATTTTAAAATTAAAGGCTTAGGTCAATGCAGGATGCTGGTTGGTTGTTTGTGGGCTAAGGAAGGGTGATCAAATCCCCACCTTATCTTGTTTAATTGGGTTGTGCCCTTAATTTGATTTAATATGAATATGCACGAAAAAAAAAATTCAATCAAAGGGTTTTATGCAATTTAAACTAGATGCATGCAACTAATTGAATTCTGAAAGGCTTACCTTGCTTCCAGCAATCACCAAAAAAATAAAAATAAAAATAAAAATAAAACTAATATGATGCATGCTCTAAACAGTTAGGGTTTCTAATCTTATCATGAGGCTTTTAATTAGGTTTAAATGAATATTTTTTTAAATTAATTTAAAAATAAAATAAATAAATAAATAAATAAAAAGAAAAGAGGACTAGGGTTAGGATTGATCTCACCAAAATTTGATGCTTTCTTCATTTTCTCTTTTTTTTCTACAAAATAAATAAATAAAAAATTAGTAAGCAATATTAAAAAAAAAATTAATTTATAAAAAAAATCAAAGAAATCAAAGAAAAAAAATAGCATCTATTCCTTCCCCGGCAACGGTGCCAAAAACATGATAGGAACGCGATGTTGTCGTTAAGACACCGTGTTTATCAGTTTAATCCGACTTCTTAAAATAATTAAAAATGCGTAGATAGCAGTGAGTCGGGTCGAATCCATAGGGAAGGTAGTGTTTTTAGATTTGAAATCTTTGATTTTTGAAAAGAAAAGAAGAAAAGGATTTGAGTTTTTAGAATCAAAAGTGAAGTCGGAAAATTAAAAGCAAAAATTAATAGGTGCAGAAATTTAAACTTGGTACTAAGATCTATTAGTTAGATCTTAGCATCTACTTGCAATAAAATAAAAAGTAATAATTAAAGTATAGAAATTAAATTATAATAAAAATAAAAAGCAAGAAATTAAAATACAAAAATAAAATTTTTATTAATTAAAATTTTAGAATTTAAATACATAAAATTTAAAAAAAAAAAAATAAAATAAAATAGCCTGATCTCTGATCTTGGATCGGCATTGGCAGAAAGATGGTGTAGAAGCTCGGCTCTTCTTCTCGGCACCCGTTGCTTCGAAGCAGCCTTTAACCCATAGCCTGGCTTCGCCCTGTACCAAAGCTTCACCTTGATCGGAGATATTGATTTTTGGAGGCCTGGGGTCCTTTTTATAGAGCTAGGAGGGCTGGAAAGTTTGCTTCTAGGCAATGTGGGACTAATGGCCTTTGTAATCATCAAAATCTGAATAAAATTTGAATTAAAATAGCTCTGATATATCTCTGATAAATCTGATAAAATCCAGCCATTCAATAGGAATCCAACGGTCCAAAAATCATCAAAATCGGATGCAGATCAGCTCAGATCGGGTCGGATTAAATTCTGGCCGTTGGATCGCGCTTGATGGAGGAAATCTGGCCGCAAATCACGCGCCTGAGAGTTTGATCACCATCGAGAGCTTTCTGGACCGTTGGATCATCGCCTGGATCGAGCGCTGCCATCCGATGGTGATCCGCTGATGTCTGTAGCTGAATAAAATTTAGAAGCAACCACAGCCGTCCAATCCTGACCGCAAACAACCACATCCGTCCGATCGCGCAATCACTGTTCCCGTGGACCGCGTAGATCGACCACACCACACACCGCAGCCAATCAGCACTTCTGTTATCGAGCGAAAAGACTAAATTACCCTTGTGAGCCGCAATAAACTTCTGTAGACCCTTTAGGGGTCTAGGTCCACAACGTGGCAATCTCTGATTCGCCGGATTTTGCTGAGCTGGCGGTCCACGCCTGGATCGTGGACCGGCTGATGGCTTCAATGGCTGAGTCAGCTTTGATGGCTTCGTTTGGCTTGGTGGCTCAGCTTGGCTTGGTAGCTCGGCTTGCGGAGTCGGTTGAGCCGTTTTCTTTTTTTTATTTAATTTTTTTTATTTTATATTTTTAAAAATTCATATCTTTTATTTTTTAGCTCTGTTTTACTTGAAATTTATTTCATTGTGATCAAAAAAATGAGCTCTTTCCATGGATAATAAAATTTTATTTTTTAATTTCTATTATTTTTTTATTATTTTTTTAATTAATTTTTTAATTAATAAAAATATAAATTTTTCAAAAATTATATATAAATTTATTAATAATTCTTAAAAGTTATTATAAATTAATTAATAAATTAATACTTTTATTGGTGAATTTATGATGCTTATTAATGACGTAATGTCAGGTGCCATAGATATCTATCGTTTGGACTATCCCTAGGTCGTTTGGCATTCACGTTTTGCTCGATAGTTAGAACAGATACATCAATATGTAGCTGATAAAGACCATTAATAAAGAAATCATTTGCAATTTTATTTTTTTCATAAAGAATGTTACAATGGTCCTTAAAGAAGGTAATCACATAGCCTTCTTGTGCTAAGCATGAAATAGAAATCAAATTTCCTACTAGCTGCAGGCACATAATAACAGTCTTTCAAAACTAAGTCAAAACCAGATGATAATCGAAGAGGGTATGTTCCCATGGCTATTACAGCAACTCTTTCTCCATTACCAACGTGGAGGATCATGTCTCAATTCCTCAGCCTCCTACTATCCTTAAGATCCTGCATGGAAGTGCACAGATGAGCACTAGAACTAGAGTCAAGCTTCCAACTAGATGCAGGAGAAATCGTAAGGTTAGACTCAATAACGAGCATACCTCCAGAAGGACCTTCCTTCTTGTTCTTCAGGGTGGCCAGGTAAGTAGGGCAGTTCCGCTTCCAATAGCCATCGCTGTTGTAATGGAAACACTTTCCTTTGATATCGGCCTTTTTCTTTGGTTCTGCCTTCTTCTTCTTTGCTCCTTCCATCTTCTGCTTTTTTACAGACTTCTCTTTCTTTCTATAAGACTTTCTTTTGGATGAAGTCTGTTCTATAGCAAGAACTGAGCCTTCAGAACCTTTCATAGAAAGCTCAGCGGTAACCAGCATATTCATTAATTCGGCCAAGGAATTTTGAAGTTTATGCATATGGTAATTCATGATGAATTGCCCATATGCATCAGTCAAGGATTGCAGAATAATATCATTCTGCAGGTCCAAGTCTAACTTCAACCGAGCTTCTCAAGCTCCCCATGTCCTTGATCATTGTCAGACAGTGATCTTGGACTGATACTCTCGCTCTGGTATCTCTACACCATAGACTCAAGACTTATCCATATAAAAAAAGCGATCGTACACCAACCTTCCGGATCAATCACCATCCTTGTGATGATTCTATGATCGGAAGCATTTTATAAGTTAATAATAAAAATTCATGTCTTAAATTTTCAACTCTTGAAAATATGAACTATCATTACCATTAACTCAAGGGATGTATCACAGACACTTTCGAATACATACTATGATAGAAAATAATTCATTTTATTATTTATAATTAAAATTATAATTTTATCATTAGAAGTGAATTACAAGTGTCAGCCAATCTGGCTTCTAGGGCATACACATATCTAACACCCAAGTCTCGGGAGACCATGAAGGAGTCAAGATCGTAGCTCTTGAAGGCTAGGATTGGCCGGAGATGTATCAGCAAAGATAAAGAGGTTGGCACACTGTCAGACTGATTCGGATATGTAGCCGAGCCAACTGTCTCAAGTAAATAGAAGACATGATTCGGAGAGATGCAGTAAAGCCGACTCAGCTTCTGACAGATCGAGCCGGCTTGGCCCATATCCGAGCTGGCTATCTCAGGCAGATAGAAGACATGGTTCGGAGAGATGGATTAGAGCTAGCTCGATTTCTGATCGAGCCATTTTGATGGTGGTGAATAGATTTGGATAGGTTTTTTATTTGATCTTGGATTGCGTCTAATCCAAGGGGTCTTAAGGTCTGGTATGAGAGGTCTTGAGGTGGCTAATTCATATATTGGGCTAGGTCTTTAGTCTAGGGGATGAAAGCATGCAAGACATTGGTTTACATGGGCTTGGATGAGTATTTTCATGTATGGGTTAGCCGAGGGAAGTTTTTTAGGATTGAGTTGTGTTGACTTAGGGTGTCTATATATACTTGTATATGTAGATTACGGTGAAGAGAATGAATTGAATCCTTTTTCTTTTTGAAACTCTAGTTTTCTCTTATTCTCACTCTACTGTTGTCTCATCTTCTCATCATCATATCTTTATCTTTCTTGCTATCATCTCCAACTTGCTTTCTCAGAGTTGGTAGAAAGTACAAGAGTTTTCATAGATCCTGGAATAGTTCACAACACAACTGATTTTTAGTTGAGAGCTACTTGACCTGAATGCATTCTTGTCGAGTTAATAGCATATCTCTTCCATCTATCTCACTTACCTTGTCCATTTCTATCGATCTAGTTTTGATTTGAGGTAGCTAACAATTCGAGATAACCCATGCCACTAGGTTAGTCATAATTTTTATGACTAAATCAAGTTAAATTTTAGAATACCTAAATTAAATCTTTCTAAGAAAATATTAAGTCTATGATTTTTCACCATTGTTGATGTGTGGGTCCTTCCTAGGATTGAATTTTCTTGGATGGATACAGTGGTTCAGTTGCACCGAAAAGATGCAATGATATCTATTAGGCATTGGATGCTATGGGTTGGTGGATGGATTGGGCTCAATATTCCGAATATGATGAGGGACCTAATTAAAAATTCAATTCGTACAAATGGTGGGTCTGACTTAACTAAGAAGTTGATAAATATTCTAGACATGGTGAGATTCATGAATTAGAGACCAAGATTGGGTGCACCATGATTAGAAAATCATTGGACAAGAATTGTCCACTTAATGATTGATTCATCATCAATAACTATTAGGTGAGGTGATGAGCCAGTCGGTGGGACCGCACCATCCACTAGAAATTTAGAATCATGAAAATTTTAACATCTTTACCAAGAAAGTGTAGGGATCTAAGTAAATAGTGGAAGCTTAATTTATTTAAATTAAAATTTTTAAATAAATTGATTATGTTTAATTATAAAATCTAACTAGAAACTTTGATTCTTTAAAGAAAAATGTCTGCGTCCAACCCAGTAGCCCATATCCTGGACACTCCTAGACTGATCGGACCCAAGTATAAGGATTGGCTTCATAACTTCAAAATTATTTTGGATTCTAAGAAATTGATTCATGTATCGAAAAAGGATCCTCTCATTTTACTAGCCCATCCATCCACTGAATAAAGAACATCTCTAGAAAGATGGACAAATAAAGATAATAAAGCCAGGTATTGCATTTTGGGCTCGATGTCTGATGAGCTGCAGTGCCAACATGAAGATATAAAGACTAGCCACCATATGTTAGCTCACCTACAATAGTTGTTTGGTGAATAGAATCATGCAATCAAATATCAAGTCACTAAGAAACTTTTTAAGACTTAGATGCATGATGGGCAGTCGGTCTAAGATCATTGTCTGATGATGATCAAGAATTTAGAAGAGCTTAAGAAGCTCGGTGTCGAGATAGATCAGGATCTGCAGATTGATATAACTACAGTCTTTGATGGATGCATATGGATAGTTCATTATGAACTACCATATGCATAAATTGCAAAATACCTTGGTTGAACTTATGAACATGTTGGTTACAACTGAGCTCTCTATGAAAGGTTCAAAGAGCTCAGTGCTTGCTGTGGAGTGGACTTCTTCCAAGAAAAAGTCTTTTGAAAATAAGAAGAAGACCATGAAGAAGTAAAAGATGGAAGGTGGGAAGAAGAAGAAGGCAGAGCCGAAGAAGAAGGCCACTAATAGGAAAAAGTGTTTCCATTATAACATTGATGGCCATTGAAAGTGGAACTATCCTCTATACCTGGCCAGCCTGAAGAACAAAAAGGAGGTAGATCCTTCTAGAGGTATGCTCATTACAGAATCTAAACTTATGGTTTTTTTAGCATCCAGTTGGGTGCTTGATTTGGTTTGAGTGCTCACTTGTGCACTTCTATGCAGGATCATGAGGATAGTATGAGGCTAAGAAATGGTGAGATGATCCTACATGTTGGAAATGAAGCAAGAGTTGCTATTATGGTCATGGAAATCTATCCTCTTCGACTACCGTCAGGATTAGATTTAGTACTTAGAAATTATTTTTATGTGCCTACAGCAAGCAAAAATTTGATTTTTATTTCATGTTTAGCATAGTAAGGCTATGTAATTAGTTTTCTTAAGGACCATTGTAATATTCTTTATGAAAGAAATAAAATTGCAAGTGGTTAACTTATAAATGGTATCTATCAGTTACATATTGATATTTTTATTTTCAATATCGAGCAAAATGTGAATGCCATACGATCAAAGCAACCTAGGGATAGTCTAAATGATAGGTATCTTTTGCATATTAGGCTATGTCGTATGGCTAAAGATAGGATTAACAAATTAAAAAAATTTGGACTATTGAGTCTGTTGACTTCCAAGACATATTCGATTTGTAAATCATGCCTTCATGACAAAATGATCATGTTCTATTTTGTAGGACATTGGAAAAGGGCCATAGACCTATTTGCCCTAGCACACAGATGTGTGCAGTCCATTTGATATGCTGGCTAGAGGTAACTATGTCTACTTTATCATCTTTATCCATGATCGACATAAGTATGAAGTTTTGAAAAATTCAAAGAATTCAGACACGAAGTAGAAAAACAAATAGAAAAGCCCATTAAGAATTTTCAATCAGATCGAGGAGGTGAATACCTTAGTCGAGAATTCCTAGACTATCTTAAGGATAATGGCATAGTCTCTCAGTGGACTCTACCTAGAATGCCTTAACGAGATTTTAGAATGGAGAAATCAGACCTTATTAGATATGGTCCAATCTATGATGAGCTTCATGGACCTTCCTAAGTTTCTTTAGGGACAGTCTAATGATTGCTATATATTTACTAAATAGGGTTTCTCCTAAAACCATGCCTACCACACTATATGAGATATGACATGGTAAGAAATTAAGTCTAAGTCATCTCAAAATTTAGGATTGTCTAGCTTATGTCAAGAGATAGTAGGTGGACAAGTTAGAACTAGGTCCTTTAGAGCTCGGTTCATTAGATATCCTAAAGAGTCATTAGGATATTATTTCTATCTTTCAGAAGACCATAATGTGATTGAGAGTTGACATGCCATTTTTCTTGAAAAATAGTTTATTCAAGATAGTGGCATTAGGAGATAAATTAGGCTTGGGAAGAAAGTCTCTGAATAGCAACGAGCTAAGGAACCTATCGAACCCAATCAAACTGAGCCAGTCCAAACACTACCTCCTTCACTACGAAAATCAAATAGAATTTTCCATCTCCAAAAAGTTACTTAGGTACTATTTTAAAGGATATAGAGAAAATATTTCTCATAAAAAATGGGGTTCATAGTGATGATCCCAAAATCTATGACGAGGCGATATCAGATATTGACTCCAAGAAATGGTTAGAGGCAATGAAGATAAAAATTGACTCAATATGCTCAAACTAAGTCTGGACCTTGATAGATCCATCTGAAGGTATAATATCCATTAGGTGTAAATGGATCTCTAAGAGAAAGATCTATGTCGATGAAAATTTAGAGACATTCAAAGCAAGGCTCATAGAGAAAGATTATAGTCAATGTAAAGGCATTAACTATCAAGATTCTTTTTCTCCCAGCAGCCATGCAAAAATCCATCTACAAACTACTTGTTGTTGCAGCCTATTTCGATTATAAAATATGATAGATGGATATGAAAACAACATTCTTTAATGAATATCTTGAGAACAATATCTATATGGAACATCCACTAGGTTTCACATCTAGTGATGATGATCACAAAGTCCACAAGCTGCAAAAATCCATCTATGGACTTAAGCAAGCATCTCGAACCTAGAATGCTCATTTCAATGATCTAATCAAATCATTTGATTTCATCAAAAATGAGAAGGAGCCTTATGTTTTCAAAAAGATTAGTGGGAGTGCTATTTTCTTCCTCATATTGTACGTGGATGACATTCTCCTAATTGAAAATGATATTCCCATATTGACTACAATCAAAATATGATTATCTAAGAAGTTTTCTATGAATGATCTAGGAGGGGCATCCTTTATTCTAGAAATTAAGATCAAATAGGATGCTGGGTCTATCACAGAAGATGTACATAGAGGAGGTGCTAAAGAGGTTTAGCATGGAAAACTCAAAAAGGAGTTTAGTATCATTTAGACATGGCATTCATCTCTCCAAAAAGATGTGTCCTAGCACACCTGAGGAGATTGAATGCATGAGCTGTTTGGAATAGTATCCCAAAGTCAATTATCAGTGTATTGATGGTTGTGCTATTTTTTATTCTTGCATATAAATTATTAATAAATAAAATTTATTTTAGCATTTTATCTTCATAAAATCTCACATCTTCTAATGAACTCCTGTGTTGTGGTGATGTCCTTAGTACTATATAGAATCGATAAAGAAGAATTTATCATTTAGTCTTTAAACCTATTTATGACCAAATGATACGTTGTTACTAAGGACGATAATGTTTATTGAGTGTAGGTCATTGTATGCCATATGGATTGATTATCCTATTAACCAAGGAGTGTATAGACACTGGTATGGCATGTAGGTTAGATGTAGGGATACATCTGCATTGAACATGACCAACTCCAGAGCTTTTCTACTATCAAAATTTATTCTGATAGGAATATGGGTATAAGTATCTCTCAAACTTGAGATCACTATGGTGACTTCCAAGCTACTCACTATGCTTTGGTGTCGGACTACTTGAATTTTTAATTCAGTAATGGAAGGATTCTAAGCACCATCAAGTACTTAAGAAGTCGGTGTGTGAGTCAAGATAGTATTGACCACTCCGATTCAAGAGTTGTATTTAATTGTATTTCAATTTTATCAAATCTTTGGCCAAGATAGTCTTAGTGAGGAGTCACGAAGCTAGTTACTTTGAGACAAGATTTGGATGTACTTTTCAGGATTGATAGTTCAATTCTAAGTCATCCTCATATAAAGAGGTCAAAGGAATGAATTATGCGATAACCATATTCATGTAGGTTCTGAATATTGTGATTGCAATAATTCGACCATCCAAATGTCGGGTACTATTGCTAGATGTTCACTTCTATTAGTGTAGGACGTGATTCCTATGATATCAGATGTCAACTCTGAGAATTGGTAAGAGGCAATGAAGTCAAAGATTGACTTGATGCACTTAAAATAAATTTGGATCTTGATAGATCCACCTAAAGGTATAGTACCTATTGGGTATAAATGGATATTCAAGAGAAAAGACAAGTGTAGATGAGAATACGGAGACATTCAAGACTAGGCTAATGGCGAAAGGGTATCAGGATATCTTCTCATCAGTGGCCATCCATCTACATATTGCTTACCATTGCAGTATATTTCAATCATTAAATATTGCAGATGGATGTAAAAATAGAGTTCATAAATGGATATCTCGAGGAAGATATCTATATGGATCAATCGCTTGGTTTCACATCCAGTAATGATGATCACAAAGATCTGCAAGCTGCAAAGGTCCATCTATGGACTTAAGCAAGAATCTCGGAGTTGGAATGCTTGATGTAATCAAATCGTTTGGTTTAATCAAGAATGAGGAGAAATCAAGTGTGTTCAAGAATGTCAGTGGGAGCATTATTGTCTTCCTCATATTGTATATGGATGACATCCACCAAATTCGAAATGATATTCTCATGCTGACATAGGTCAAAGTATGGTTATCTAATAAATTTTCTCTGAAAGCCCTAGGTAAGGCATACTTCATTTTAGGTCTATAAGGATAGACTGAATAGGATGCTGGGTTTTTCGTATAAAGGAGGTGCTGAAGAGGTTCAGCATGGTGAACTCCAGATCTAGGGATATGCGACTCTGACTTTATGTTTGATAGATGATCAAAAGTCGATGTTTAAAAGTTTGATCCTGTGCATTGGTGGTACTGTAAGTTGGAAGATTTCCAAGAAGATTGTTCCATCTAATCCGCGATTATCTCGAGAAGGATAGGTTGAGCTCAAGAGAGTCAACACCGTAGAGAATACGACTGACCCATTGACAAAGACATTAGGCCAGCAGAAGATCCAAGCCCATCTTGAGAAGATGGGACTTAGATTTATAGTCAATTGGCTTTAGATCAAATAAAAGTTTGTTAGATGTATGCCTTAGAAGCCAGATTGGCCGACACTTGTTAAATACTTTCTAGGACCATTTTTGTAATTATGACTTAAAATTAGTTAAAGAATTATTTATTCTATCACACTATATATTAAAGTGTCTGTGATACATTTATTAAGTTAATAGGCATGATAATACATATTCTCAAGAGTTGAGAATTTAAGGCAAGTGTTATCATAATTAACTTATAAACTGCTCTTGATCATAGGATCATCACGAGGATGGTGATCGATCTGGAAGATCGATATACAATCGCTTTCTTAGGATAGGTGAGTCTTGAGTCTATGGTGTGGAGACACCGGAGTGAGAGTACAGGTACTTATTAAAGAATGAGGGCACTGAGCAGGACCACTTCAAGCAGTCATAAAGAAGTCTACCTTCTCATCGATGATTCACTCGATGCTATAGTAGTGTGTCTGGTTTTTTGATCTGAAGTGCATCGATAGTTCACCTTGAGGATGTTATAGTTTGACTATACCATAACTCAATCTCTTAGCCATTCGGAATCCAGAGGTGTACGTTGGCTATAGCATGTTCATTGTATGAATTAGATCGCACCAAGATGGGATCCATCAACCTCGGTAGAGGAGTAGTCCTATGATGAACATAAGATCGAGTTCTAAAATCCATGGCCACGATAGTGTGATATAATAGAATGGAGTTTCTTTTATTATTTCACATCAGACTTGAATCAAATGATTCATTCTTATGACTGGTGTTGGGTTTGATGAGTTCATCTTAACCCTAATCCCATCGGGGTTCATGATAGAAGAACCCAATAAAAAAGGTAGCTACACTGAAAGATTTGGTATTTGATTTTGATGGATTGCCCCCATATACTACTAGGTGTCACTGGTAGATTTTTGTATCAATTAGAATTATCTTGATGATCGATGATTCTAATTAGGTGAATCGAATGAGTTCTGGTCCATCAAAAGGTATTTCGATGATGTCATTGATGGAGATCATGACATGTCCCATTACCATACAAAACTAAATCTAACTAGATCACACAAATAAAGATTTGGATCTAGATGTCATCAATTGAGCTAACCTAGTTTGATTTGGATTAGATTCAATTAGATTCAAGGAAATCGTGCTAGCACATGATTGAACCTAATATTCTTCTTTTATCATCTTTTTGATTCATCTCGACTGAGCCAAATTGGATTTGGTTTATTTGAGAGCCTTGTATGGATCTATCCTAATCTGACTAGAACTTGTCCAGATCAGAAAAGTCTGATCCTCACCTGATCTAGGCTTGTCCTAATCCATCGGATGAAAGCAGGACAAGACCTGCTAATTTCTAAAACTATTTGGACAAGGCTTATCCAAAAACTCTATAGAAATTTATCTTGATTGAACTAGACCTTATCCTAGCCTGATCAAGACTTGTCCTAAATCCCATAAGATGGAAGCAAGACAAGGATTGTCTTATCCAAATTAGGGCTTGTCCTAAAATTATGAGTTGAAATTTGGATAAGCCTCTCCTAAAAATTCTAGATGGATTTTTCTTGATCTGACTGGATCGAAACCTAGTTTGATCAAGGCTTGTTCAAACCTAATTAGGACTTGACATAAATCTATTAGATGGGACATGAAAAAGTTTTATCATAATCCCATAAGATGGAAAAGGACAAGGGTCAAATGTTGACCCTGATGCAGGAAAGAAAGGGAGAGGGGCGCACACCCCATTGGGATTTATATGAGGGAGAGAGAGCCACATCCCCCTCTTTGACCTATGACTATGTGGTAAGGTGGAGACCCCCTTTCAAAAGGGTTTTGACTGGGTCAAAGTTTGATTTGGATCAAACTCTAAGGGAGATAAGTTGCTTGCACCAATCAAAGTTTATCTTCCCATCTCCATGCCATTTTCTATCATTTTTGTGTGACAAAATTAATAGAATCAGAGGATGGGGCATGGAGATCAATTAAGGAGTCCTTCTACATGTTAAACTTTGATCTGTTCAAGGTTATATGTGAAGGGACTCTTGATTAGGTCTATAAATAGGGCCCTATACAAGCTGTTGTATATTGTGATTTCTCTATGGTGAAGTCCTACTAAAATATTTATCTCCATGCCACCCTCATCAGATCCTCTCCCTCTTCTTCATGCTTAAGAGTTGGAAAAAATCTATGAGCAAAGATCAAGTTCCATCGGTGCAAAGATCAGCGAGAGATGATAGTGTTCATGAGACAAACGCGCAGCCTTTAGAGTTCATTTTGAAGGCTCTATGAGAAGACATCATATCTAATCATTGGAGATCAGATCCAAAAGGAGGAGACTTCTAGATCTGACTCAAGTAGATATCGGTAGAGGTTGGGTGCGTGCATGGCTCAATCAGAACCTTGAATCAATCATTAGATCATCATAATGGATAAACGATTTACCCGATTAGGTAATAACTGTTATCACTATTTTTGTTTTTATTTTACTTCTAATTTTAGATTGATCTAATCAGATATTAGAACACTCAGATTTAATCAGAGTATAGAAAATTTTTAAAAATATTCTACTATAAATTTGATCAGATCAGATGCATCCTGCAGTAGGAAAAATCTGATTTTTCCTTCAATCCTAGGATAGCTTTCACCAGAAACCCTTGCACCCCATCTTTCTCTTGGTTTTTCTTCTCTTAGATTTTTTTTTTGATTTTTCTCACATAGGGGAGAGGTTCACAAACACACAAATGGGAGGATTTCTTAGATTTTCACATGTCCAAAAAAAATCCATGCATAAAAAAGAGTGCAATAAGGGAAGAGGTGTGGAAGAGATTAGATTGGATGAGATGGGTTTGTTCATTCAAATTCAAATTCTATTTGAATTTAAATGCCAACCAAGCTATCCTTATCCATCTAAGATGTGAGAAAGGAGGGCATGAGCCCTCTCTAGTATAAAAAACAATCACAAGAAACCTCTTTCTTGTGGAGAATAGGATGGTGCAAATGTTGGTGAGGTAGCACATGGGTAGACTACGTCTAACTAGTCTTAATTTATCTCATCCAATTGAACCAATCCAAATCAATTTGGTTAGGCCCAATTAGACTAAATTAAATCCAAATCATTTATTAATTAGGATTAATTAAATTTTAATCAAATCAAAAATTAATTAAACCTAACTTCTGATCAAATCAGGGATCAAACCTCCTCGGTGATTAGATCATCTCATAACCTAATCGAGTCAAACCCAACTGAATCTAATTCAATTATACTTGATCCAAAAATAATTACTCAATCAAATTAAGTTAACTAGTAATCAAATTATTAATTAAACTCCTCATAAATATAGAGTTCAAATTCAATGGATGTCCAAGCAATAAAGTCCCATCAAAATGAAACTCTTGATCGAAGTATCCCAAACCAATGAGAATCTTGACCCCAGTATTCCAAATGATTGGAACTCATGATCGCAGAGTCCCAGACTAATGAAAATCTTGATCATAGAGTTCCAAGCAAGTAGGACTCAGAGTCCTAGTGCAATAGAATGTTTAGTCGAAGAGTTTCAGTCTAGTGGAATTTGACCATAGAGTTCTAGTTCAGTGAGACTCGTAATCACAGAGTCCCAAACAAGCAGGACTTAAAGTCCTAACCCAGTAGGACTCTCAGTTAAAGAGTCACAATCCAATGGAACTCTTGACCATAGAGTTTCAGTCAAGTGGGACTCATCATCAACCATCAGATCAGGTAGGAACCTCTAATGTATGTGACCCGGTAGGTTCAAACCCAAGTCGATAGCATAAAAATTACTTTTTGTACTAATCAAAGTGATAATCTAGCAATGTCCTCGATGTTCGAATAGGTCGAATACTCACAATCATAATATTCAGAACCTACATGAATATGGTTACTGCATAATTCATTCCTTCGATCTCTACATATAGGATGACTTGGGGTTAAACTGTCAACCTTGAAAAATACATCCAAATCATGTCTCAACGCAATCAATTCTATGACTCATCACTAGGACTACCCTAACTAAGGATTTGCTAAAGTTAAGCATAATTCAACATAGCTCCTAAACTGAGGTAGTCAATCTCATCTTGACTCACACACTGACTCCTCAAGCACTTGACTTAGCCTAGAAACCTTCCATCACTAAATTGAAAATTCAGATAGTCTGGCACTAAAGCACGGTGAGTTACTTTAAAGTCACCAAGGTATTGTCAAGTCAGAGTACCCATATTCCATTGAAGCAAATCTTGATATTAGAAAAGCTCTAGAGTCGACTATGTTCAACGCAGATGTATCCCTACATCTTATTTGCATGCCATACCAATGTCTCTACACTCCTTGGTTAAGAAGACAGCCAACCAATATGGCACACAATGATCTAGACTTAGTAATCATTATCATCCTTGATAACAACATATCATTTGGTCATGATCACATTTTAGCAGTAAGTGATAAATCTTTCTTTATCGATTCTAAATAGTCCTAAAGACTTCACCACAACATAGGAGTTCATTAGAAGATGAAGAAATTTATGATGAAAAAAGTCAAAGTAAACTTTTATTGATTTATTAATTCATATACAAGTACAAGAATCAGTACAACCATCAACAGGCTAGTTGATCTGATTGCTGTTAGAGATCATATCGATGTTGAAGAAGTCCCATGTTGAAGAAGTCCCAATCGTTTGTCGATCATGTTGAAGAAGTCCCAATAGCAAGACCATGTTGAAGAAGTCCCAATCGTTTGTCGATCAGATTGCTGTTAGAGATCATATCGATGGCACGATAAGAAATTCTAAGATATGATTTTCTGAGATCAGATCTAGAAGAAGAAGACCTTTAGATCTGATCTAAATGGATGCTGGTAGAGGCCAAATATGTGTGTGGCTCAAGCCAGAACCTCAGACTGCATTCAGATTATTGCAGCAAGTGAACCATTCACTTGCAACAGGTGGTATATGATACCATTTATTTTTATTTTTATTTCAGATCTGAGAACTCTTAGATTTGATTAGATCAGTAGATTAAGAGTATTAAAATTTTGCTGCAAGACCTAATATGATCAGGCCGATCCTGTAGAACTTTTAGTTGGTATCAAAGCTGCAGTTCTGATTCTAGATCTAGATTAGATTAGATTTATTTTTTTTATTTTGATGAGATTATTTAATTTTCTAATTTAACATAAGATGTAATTAGATCTAATACATGACATGTATTTTTAAATTTGATATATGAGATATATGCTAAGCATGTATAGAATAAATCCATAATAATATATGTGTCATATGCTAGATCTAGTTCCTATTGTAGTAGTTTATTTTTTTGATTGGGGCATTTCTTTTGGCCATCCGATCATAAGAGTAAGAAGGGTTTAAAAGCCCTTGCTTCTCATTTGAAGGGATGTTCTTATGGTGTGTAGAGGTGCTGCGTGTCTATCCTCAATTAGAAAATAAAAACATACTTTCCTGCAGAATCCTAGATCCAAAGACTCTAGGATCGGGATACATGTTTTATTTTTGAATCATGTTACACTTAATTAAGAATTAAGTTATGAAACTAATTAGATCTAAAAATTGAGAATTTTGAAATCTAAGATAACTTCACAAAACATAGGTTTAGGGTAAGGGTAGCTTGATTAGGTCTAGTTTGAGTGGTTGATCACTGAATCAAGAGTTGGTTAGGTGGGATCAAGAGTGCTTAAAATTGGCCAACTCAATAGTTGTAAGTTTGGTTAAGGTTGATTCATAGCCACATGTGGTCGATCACCTCAAGACCTAATCTGGCTCTACGGTTCGAGCTTGGATTGTAAGCAAATTCGATCAGTTCTGATTTGACAAGTCAGTGTTTAAGGTAAGTCCGACAAATATTATCAATAGTTTTAAATTTGGAGCTACTCGATCTAGATGCATCCAGGTGAGTTATTTGCATATCCCTTCCATCGATCTCACTTATCTGGCTGATTAGGTCAATCCAGTTCTATATTGAGATTGCTAATGATTCAAGCTAACCCATGATACTAAGTTAGTCATAACCATATGACTATTTAAGGATTAAAGAGATCTAAATTATAATCTTTCTAAGAAAATATTAAGTCAATTGGTCTTCCATCATTGTAGTTATGTCGGCGCTTTCCAGGATTGATTGTTCTTGACTGGATATACTGGTTCAGTTGCATCGGAAAGATGCAACCATAGCTATTAGTTATAGGATGCTATGGATTGAAGCATGGGTTGGGCTCAATATTCTAGATACAGTGAGAGTCCCTATCACAAATCCAGTTCGTGCAAATGGTGGGTCTAACTTAACTAAGGAGTGTAGCAATATTCTAAGCATGGTGAGCTTCATGAATTAGAGATCGAGTTGGGTGCAACATGTTTAAAGAAATATTGGACAAGAGTTGTCCACTCATCGGCTGACTCATCACCAATAACTATTAGATGTGGTGGTGAGCCAATCAATGAGACCGTACCACCCACTAAAAGTCTATAATCTTGGTGACTTTAGCATCTCTACGAAGAAAGTGTAGGGATCCAAAAAAATAGCAGGAGCCCAAAATTTATTTAAAAATAAAATTTTTAAATAAATTGATTAAGTCAATTACAAATCTAACTAGAAACTTTAACTCTTTACAAAAAAATATCTATGTCCAACCCCCTAGTCGGAATCCTTGAGACGCACCGATTGACCATACTAAATTTCAAGGATTGGCTTCGAAACTTGAAATAATTTTAAGATTCAAGAAGTTGACCTATATCTTGGACCAGAAACAATCCCCTCTCCCAGCCCATTCGACCGTCGATCAGAGAGCATCTCATGAGAATTAGTTGGATGATAATAACAAGATTAGGTACTATGTGTTGGCCTCAATGTCTAATGAATTGCAGCGCCAACATGAAGTCATGAAGACTGCTAGCCAATTGTTGGCCTACCTACAAGAGTTGTATGGTGAGTAGAGTCGTTTAGTATGCTACGAAGTATGAAAAAGATACTTCAAGGTGTAGATGCATGATGGACAGTCGGTCCATGATCATAGCTTGTCAATGATCAAGGATTTAGAAGAGCTTAAGAAGCTCAGAATGTCGATGGACAAGGATCTATAGATTGATCTGATCTTGCGGTTCTTGACTGACTTATATGGGTTGTTCATTATGAACTTCCATATGAATAAGATCCAGTGCATCCTAGCCGAGTTGATGAGCATGCTGGTAACTATTGAGGGGACCTTAAAGAGTTCAAGGGGCTCAGTTCTTGCTATGGAGTGGATTTTTTCTAAGAGAAAGTTCTATGGGAGGAAGAAGAAGTCTATGAAGAAGAAGAAAATAGAGGAAAAGAAGAAGGACAAGAAGGATAATTCGAAAAAGAAGATCATGGAGAAGAAAAAGTGTTTCCACTACAACTCCAATGGCCATTGGAAGTGGAACTCCCTGCTTACCTGGCTAGCCTGAAGAACAAGTGAGAAGGTGGACCTTTTGAAGGTATGCTTGTCATTGAGATGAACCTAATGGTTCCTTCTGCATCTAGCTAAATGCTAGACTCTAGTTCTAGTGCTCATTTATGTACTTCATTGTAGCGTCTTGAGAATAGCATGAGATTGAGGGACAGTGAGATGATCCTATGCATCAGAAATGGAGCAAGTATTACTAATCTGGCCATGGGAACGTATCCTCTACGACTATCATTGAAAAGTATCTTAGATTTTAGAGACTATTTTTATGTACCTACCATGAGCAGGAATCTGATTTTTGTCTCCTGTCTAGCATAGGAAGACTATATAATTAGTTACTTTGAGGACCACTATACTATTCTTTATGAAAGAAATAAAATTGCAAGTAGTTTTTAATAAACAGTCTCTACTAGTTACATGTAGATATATCTATTAATAATGTCGAACATAGTATGAATGCCATAGAATCCAAATGACCTAATGATAGTTTAAATGAAAAATACTTGCGGCACCTTAGGCTAAGTCATATAGCCGAAAATAGGATTAACGAATTGAAGAAATCTAGAGTAATGAATCCATTGATTTTTGAGTCATATCCGATTTGTGAGTCATGCCTTCAAGGCAAAATGTTCAAGCTACCCATTGTAGGACTTGGATAAAGGATCACAGAGTTACTTATCCTGGTATATATAGATATTTGCGATCCATTTGATGTGCCATTTAGAGATAGTTTTATCTACTTCATTATCTTTATCGATAATTTTTCTAGGTATGGATTTATGTACCTGATGCGACACAGGTCTGAGACCCTTGAATGTTCATGAAATTCATATATGAAGTGGAAAAATAAACCAAAAAGCCCATTAAGGTTCTTCGATCAGATCGAAGATATGGATATCTTAGTCAGAAATTTTTGGACTATCTCAAGGAGAATGGCATAGTCTCACAGTGGACTCCACCTAGATCATCTCAACTTAACGGGATTTTAAAATGGAGAAACTAAATCTTATTAGATATGGTCTGATTCATGATGAGCTTCATAGACCTTCCTGAATTTCTTTGAGGACATAGCCTGCTAAAAATAATTTATCTATTAAATAGGGTTTCTTCTAAAATCGTTTCTACCACACCAAATGAGATATGGCATAGAAAAAAGTCAAGTCTGAGTCATCTCCAGATTTGGGGTTATCCTGTCCATGTCAAGAGACATCAAGCGGACAAGTTAGAATCTAGGTCCCTTATAGCTCGATTCATTGGATATCTTAAGAGGTCATTAGGATATTACTTCTATATTTCTAAGGACCATAATGTAATTAGGAGTCGGCATGCCATATTTTTTGAGAAATAATTTATTCAAAATAGTGACATCAGAAGATAGATTAAGCTCGAGGAGAAAGTTTTCAAAGAGCAATGAGCCAAGAAACCTTAGGAACCTAGTCAATCTAAGCCGATCCACACACTACCTCCTCTACCTCATAAGTCTAGTAGGGTTTTCCATCCTCCTAAGAGATACTTAGATATTATTTTAGAAAATTTAGAGAAAATATTTCTTATAGAAAATGGAGTTCATGGAGATGATCCCAATACTTATGATGAGGTGATACCAGATATCGACTCTAAGAAATGGCAAGAGGCAATAAAGTTAGAAATTGACTTGATGTGCTTGAACCAAGTATAGACCTTGGTAGATTCACCTGAAGGTATTGTACCTATTGGGTGTAAATAGATTTTCAAGAGAAAGATTGGTGCAGATAAGAATGTGGTGACATTTAAGACTAGGTTAGTGGTGAAAGGGTATAGTCAATGCGAAGGCATTGACTATCAAGATACCTTCTCGCCAGTGGCCATGCTTAAATCCATCCACACATTGCTTGTAATTGCAGCATATTTTTATTATGAAATATGGTAGATGGATGTGAAAATGATATTTTTTAATGGATATCTTAAGGAAGATATCTGTACGGAATAGCCACTTGGTTTTACTTTCAGTGATAGTGATCATAAGGTCTATAGGAAGGTCTACAAGCTGCAAAGTTTCATTTATAAACTTAAGCAAGTATCACGGAGCTAGCATACTTATTTTAATGATGTGATCAAATTATTTAGTTTCATTAAGAACGAGGAGGAGCCCTGTGTGTTCAAAAAGGTTAGTGGAAGCATTGTTGTCTTCCTTGTATTGTATGTGAATGACATCCTCTTGATTGGGAATGACATTTCCATGTTGACCTCGGTCAAAGTATGGTTATCTAAGAAATTTTTTATGAAAGACCTAGGAGAGGCATCCTTGATTTTGGAGATTAAGGGCTATACAAATAGACCAGAAAGAATGCTGGGTCTCTCACAGAAGATGTATATAAAAGAGATGTTGAAGAGGTTCAGCATGGAGAACTCCAAGAGGGGACTTGTGCCCTTTAGACATGATACTCATCTCTCCAAAATGATATACTCCAACACACTAGAAGAGATTGAATGCATGAGCAAGATCCCTTATGCTTCGGCAATAGGGAGCCTCATGCATGCCATACTATGTACACGAATTGATATTGCCCATGCTATGAGTGTCACTAGCAAGTATCAATTAAATTCAAACAAAAAGCACTAAAGTTCTGTGAAATGTATCATTAAGTACTTGAGAAAGACTAAGAATATTTTTTTGATCTTTGATAATGTAAAACTCCAAGTGCAAGAATATACAGACTTAGATTTTGTCTAATATAGATGATCAAAAGTCAACATCTGGTAGTTTGCTCCTATGTAATGGTAGTGCTGTATGCTAGAAGAATTTCAAGTAGACAGTGATAGCAGACTCCACCATGAAAGCAGAGTACATCACTATCTCGAAAGCTATGAAGAAAGCATTCTAGTTTAAGAAGATCGTTGTAGAGCTCGAAATGATGCCATATGATGCTGTCCCACTGTATGGAACAATAATGGCATCATAGGCCTAGCTAAGGAGCGAAGGTCTCACTAGAAGTCCAAGCACATCCAGTGGTGGTTCCACCTCATTCATGGTTACCTCGAGAATGGATACGTGAGGTTAAGAGAGTTGACACCATGGATAATGCAGTTGATCTACTAACAAAGCCTATGAGCCAACAAAAGATTGAAGCCCATCTAGAGAAAATGAGACTTAGATTTATAGTTAATTGGATTTAGGTCAAGTGGGAGTTTGTTAGATGTGTGCCTTAGAAGCCAGATGGGCTAACACGTGTAAATAATTTCTAAGAACATTTTTATAATTGACTTATAATTAATAAAAGAACTATTTCTGCTATAATATTTATGTATTAAGTATCTATGATACATCCATTGGATTAACGGATATGGTAATACATATTTTCAATAGTTTAAAATTTAAAACATGTGTTGTCATAATTAACTCATAAACTGCTCTCGATCATAGGATCATCACGAGGATGATGATCAATCTAAAAGATTGGTGTATGATCACTTTCTTAGGATAAACAAGTTTTGAGTCTATATTATGGAGACATTGGAGTGAGAGTATAGGTACTTATTCAGAATAAGGGCACTGAGCATGACCATCTCGAGCAGTCAGAAGAGAGTCTACTTTCTTGTCAATGACTAGCTTGATACTATAGCTATGTATCTGGTTTTTTGACCCAAGGTGCATTGGCAGTTTATATTAAGGGTGTTATAGTTTGACTACACCATAACTTGATCTCCTATCCATTTAGAATTCTGAGGTGTATGTTCGCTATAGCATGTTCATTGCAAGAATTGGATCGCACCAAAATGAGATCTACCAACCTCGGTAGAGGAGAAATAGTCCTATGGTGATCATGATATTGATTCCTAAAGCCCATAGCCATTGTACTATGTAATAATAGAAAGAAGATTCTATTAGAATTTCATATTAGACTTGAATTGAATGATTCAATCATATGATAGGTGTTGGGCCTGACAAGTTCACCTTGACTTAGATCCTATTGGGGCTCATGGTAGAAGAACCCAATCACATAGTTGGCTACATCAAGAGGTTCGTATTGGATTCTGATGAGTTGCCACCACATACTGCTAGGTATCACAGGTGGATTTTGGGATCAATTAGAATTATCTTGATGATCGATAATTCTAATTGGGCGAATCAGAAAGAGTTCTAGTTCATTGAAAGGTATTTCAATGATGTCAATGATGGAGTTCACGACATATCCTATTATCATACAGAATTGAACCTAACTGAGTCACATAAATAAGGGTTTGGGTTTGGATGTCATTAATTGGGCTAAATTGATTTGATTGATTTGGATTAGATCTAATAAGGTTTCAGAAAATTATGCTAGCACACGATTAGACCTAACTTTCTCCTTTTATGGACTTCTTAGTTGGTTTTAACTTAGTTAAATTGGATTTGGTTCATCTAGAAATACTGTATGGGTTTATATAGGTCTAACTGGACCTTGACTTTGTTAGATCAAGGCTTGTCCTGATCTCACACGATGAGGATCTGGATAAGACCATTTTTTACCTAGTCTTTGTAGGAAAGAAAGGAAGGGTGCATGCCCCCTGGAATCTTTCATGAGGTGCAAGCCCCTAGATGTTTTTTGTGGAGAGAGAAAGGTGCACGCCCCTCCTAGCATGCACCTCTAGTGGATAAGGTAAGGAGATTGGGAGGTTACCCATTCAAATAAGATTGGATGGGTTAAAAGAGTTTGAAATAGTTCAAACTCCCTAGAGAGAGATTGCCTGCACCTATCCCCTCAGCTAGATGAAATGGTGCCATTTTTATTCTGATTTTTTATGAAAAAATTAGATAAAAATCAGAAGTGGGGCATGGGAAATTACATGGAGTTCTTCTTCTTCTTAACTTTGACTCGTTCAAAGTCAAGAAGCCTTAGGACTCTAGGTTTGTCTATAAATAGAGACCATGGCCAAAGGATTTGGCCATTCAAATTCTCCATGCCCAGACCTTGTCTCTCCCTCTCCTCTACACCTCCTCTCTCCCCTCTTCTCCCTCTTCTCCATGCCAAGTGTTGGGCAAAGCAGTGCAACGAGAGTTGAAGTGCTGCTACTGCAAGATCGTGTCAAAAAAATCCTGATCGTGTGTCAATTGAATCACTACCGAAGATCAGATCAAAGGTGCGACATGAAGTTCTAGGATCTAATTTTCTAAGAATAGATCCAAAAGTAGAACACCTCTAGATCTGACCTAAGTGGATGTTGGTAGAGGCTAGGCACGTACATAGCTCAAGTCAGAACCTCGGACTGCATTTAGATCATTACAACAACTATACCGTTCACTTGCAATAGGTGGTCTATGATACCATTTATTTTTGTTTTTGTTTCAGATCTAATCAGATCTGAGAGCTCCTACTTGATCTAAAGCCAATTGGCTCCAAATCTAACTTCCATCTTCTTAAGGTGGGTTTTAGTCTTTTGTAGGCTCAAAGTCTTTGTTAGTGGTTTAGCCGCATTGTCTATAGTTTTGACTCTCTTTATCTCAACGTATCCCATCTTGAGGTAATTATAGATGAGATATAATCACTGCTCGATATGATTAGATTTTTGGTAAGACCTCAGCTCCTTAGCTAAGGCTATGGCATCGTTGTCATCATATTAGAGATGGATGGCATTAGATGGCATCACTCCTAGCTTTGTAACAAAATTCTTGAACCAAAATCCCTTCTTCACAGCTTCTAAGGTAGCAATGTATTCTTCTTCCATGGTGAAGTTTTCAATCACTATCTGATTAGAACTCTTCTAAGTCACAACACCACCATTGCTTAAGAATAGGCTTCCTGATGTCGACCTTCAATCATCAATGTCAGACATAAAGTCTGAATCTATATGCCCCTACACTTTAAGTTCTCCATTTCAAAAGACCAAAAACATATCCTTAATCCTTCTCACGTACTTAAGGATACTTTTTATAGAAGTCTAGCACTCTTCACCTAGATTCGACTGATATCTACTTGTGACACTCAAAGCATGGGCGATATGAGGTCGTGTATGGCATATATGAATCTCCCAATTACCAAAGCATAAGCGATCGTGCTTATGCATTCAATCTCTTCTAATGTGTTGGGGCACATCTTCTTAGATAGATAAATACTATGTCTAAGGTGTACAAGAACCCCCTTGGAGATCTTCATGCTAAACCTCTTCAGCACCTCCTTAATGTACATCTTCTGCAATAAACCTTGCATCTTTCTCGATCTATCTCTATAGACCTTGATCTCCTAAATAAATGATGCCTCACCTTGGTCTCTCATAGAAAATTTCTTAGATAACCAAACTTTGATCGAAATCTACATGGGAATATCATTATCAATTAGGAGGATGTCATCCATGTACAATACGAGGAAGATAACAGCAGTCCGACTGACCTTCTTGAAGACACATGGCTCTTTCTCATTTTTTATGAAAAAGGATAATTTGATTACATCATTGAAATGATTATTCTTGCTTCGAGACACTTAAGTCCATAGATGGAGCTTTGGAGTTTGCAAATGTTATGATCACTATCATCGAAGGTGATACCAAGCGGCTGTTCCACATAGATATCTTCCTTAAGATATCCATTCAGAAATACCATTGTCATATCCATTTATCATATTTTATAATTAGAATATGCTGCAATAGCAAGTAGTGTACGGATGAATTTAAGCATGGCCATTGGCAAAAAAATATCTTGATAGTCAATGCCTTCGTTCTGACTATATCCTTTCATCACTAGCCTAATTTTGAGTATTTTTTGATATTTCCATCTACACCAATCCTTCTATTGAAGATCCATTTATACCTAATAGGTACAATACCCTTAGGTGGATCTATCAAGGTCCAAACTTGGTTCGAGCACATTGAGTCAATTTTTGACTTCATTGCCTCTTGCCATTTCTCGGAGTTGATATCTGAAATCCCCTTGTCATAGGTTTTGGGATCATCTCCATGTACCCTATTTTTTATGAGAAATAATTTTTCTACATCTTCTAAGACAATACCTATGTATCTCTTAGGAGGACAAAAAATCCTACTTGACTTATGCGGTAGAGGAGGAAATGTGTGGATTGGTTCAGACTGAATTGGTTCGTTTGCTCATTGCTCTTTAGAGACTCACTTTGAGCCTAATCTGTCTTTCTATACCATCATCTTGAATAAACTATTTTCAAAAAAAATAGCATGTTGACTCACAATCACATTATGATCCTTCAAAAGATAGAAAAAATATCCTAACAACTCTTTAGGATATCCAATAAATCGAGCTCTAAGGGACCTAAATTCTAACTTATCCGCCTATTGTCTTTTGACATGAGATAGATAATTCCAATTCTTAAGATGACTCAGACTTGGTTTCTTACCATGCCATATCTTATATGGTGTGGTAGGAATTATTTTAGAAAAAATCCTATTCAGTATATAAATTATTGTTAGAAGACTATGTCCCCAAAGAAAAATGGAAAGGTTTGTGAAGCTAATTATGGAACGGACCATATCTAATATGGTCTGGTTTCTTTATTCTAAAATCTTCTTAAGTTGAGGAATTTTAGGCAGAGTCCACTATGAGACTATGCCATGTTTCTTGAGATAGTCTAAAATTTTTTTACTACGGTATTTGCCTTCTCAATCTGATTGAAGAACCATAAGAGATTTCTTGATCTATTTTTCTACTTCATATCTGAATTTTTTGAACTTTTCAAAGGCCTCAAATTTATAATGCATAAAGTACACATACCCATACTAAGAAAAATCATTGGTAAAGATAATAAAGTAGAGAAAATCATCTCTAGTTGGCACATCAAATGGGCCATAGACATCTGATTGCACTAGAGCAAGTAACTCAGTGATCCTTTTTCTATATCCCACAAAGGATAGCATGGCCATTTTTTCTTAAAGGCATGATTTATAGACTAGATATGACTCGAAAGTCAATGAACTCAAAAGTATGATTTTCTCCAATCTATTACTGCTATCTTCTCTAATGTGATCTAGACTTAGGTGCCACATGTACTTTTCATTTATACTATCTCTAGGTCATTTAGTGTTAAGAAAAGCATCTCAAATTCTCACATTATAAGTCAACAACAAGGTTCAAGATGTTGAATGAAGTCCAACGAGTCTAAGAATAGTCCAAATGGAGTCCAGATGAAGAAGATACGCATGAAAGAAGATTGGAGTGGAGTAGCCGGGCTCGAGCGCACTAGAGGGGCCTACAGGTGGTGCCGGCTAGCGGTGGTGCATCCCAAACTAGCAGCGCATGGCAGTACTAGAACAACTATGTGCTGGGCTAGCTAGGCATGCGAGCACATGCAGGGGGCACATGTGGGCTACATAGAACTAGGCCGCACGAGCACCCAGGCCCATCATGGGCCGCGGTCCATAGTGGACCGTTGGCTTACAAAGGCCCTGATGGACCTTTCAACCCATTTTCCAACTATTTCTCATAGTCCACGATACTGCTTCATGGACCGATCATGATCTGATGGTTTAGAGAGGAGTCGACCATGATCGGACGGTTAGGATTTGATTGGGCTTTGATCTAGCTTGATGGCCTTCTTCTTTGCACGACACAACAGCTAGGAGAGTCATGGCCATGATCTGATGGTCCTAGATCGATGCAAGCTGATCTAGGATTGCTGGTTCATGATCCAATGGCCCAGGAGGGAGCCAATCATGATCAGATGGTCTAGGATCAATCTCGAGTGTGTTTAGGACTGGATTTCCTACCAGAGTACTATTTTTGAGTTTCTAGAGTGTATATAACTCTAATTGATGAATCATTTATTGCAATAGAAGTCTAGTGATATCCTGGAGGTGTTGAGAGGTTTCTTGAGAGGTTTTAGAAAACTTTTGTAAGGGTTTGGGATTCTTATTAAGAGACTCTTATACAAGGACTGAGTAGTAAGTTTTTCTTATATTGTTTGATTTTTTCTTTCATAATAAAGCTTTGCATGTCCCATGAAGGCGAGCCTTTAGACTAATCTATATACCTGATTGCTTTCTTATTTTCTTATTTTCTTTCTTCCTATAGTAATATCCTAGTATGAGATCCTGAACAAGTGGTATCAAAGTGAGTTGATATCATCAACAATTGATATCAGAGCCAGACAGTATCAAAGCATAGATTGTAGTAGTAGATAGAGATTGAAGAATATGGGGAAGATAAGTGCAATCAAGATGGAGATCAATAGGTTCAATGGGAAAGGCAATTTCTTCTTATGGCAAGCAAGGATAAAGAATGTCCTCATCCAATATGGGTTAATCGATGCTCTCTTGTATGATGAGATGCCAGCCAGCATGAAGGTGAAGGATTGGAAGCAAATCTAGATGCAGGTAATAAGCATGATCTGCTTGTACCTAGTGGATGATGTCGTAATTCATGTACTTGGCAAGACTATTGGAAAATATGTCATAAAGCCAATCGTCAGCCTATTAACGGTTAAGCTATATTACAACTATAATTAATTTATTAATTAATAAAATATATTTTTGATATTTTTCATCATAAGTTTTCATCTTCTAATGAACTTCATTATTATAATGAAGTCCTTAGAACTATTTAGGTTTGATAAAGATAGGATTTATCGATTAGTCCTTAAAACTATTCATGACTAAATGATAGGCTGTTAATTAGGATGATAGCGTCTATCGAGCATAGGTGGTTGTATGCCATATAGGTTGGTTGTTTTCTTAATCAAGAAGTGTGGAGATACTGGTATGGCATATAGGTGAGATGTAAGAGTACATTGTCATTGAACATAACCAACTCTAGAGCATTCTACTATCGGGAGTATCTCTGATGGGATATTGGTATAAATGTTCCTTAGACCTGAGATCACCTCGATGGCTTGCAAGTAAGTCACCGTGCTTTGGTACATGACTAATTAAATTTTTAATTTTATAACGAAAGATTTCTAGGTATAGTCAAGTACTTGTAAAGTCGGTGTATGATTAAGATGAGATTGACCACTCGAAGAGTTGGAGAAGAATGTATCACTGTATTTCAATATAGCAAAACTTTGGCTAAGATAATCCACGAGATGAATTTAGTATTTTGAAATACAATGTGGATAGTCTGATTAAAGTTAACAGTTGAACTCTAAGGTATCCTACGAGCATTTTGGTCAAGAAAATGAATTATATGAAAACTATATCCATATGGTTTCTAAGGATGTTGTTCTACACATTCATCCTCTCCGACCATCAGGTACCATTACTAGATGGTCAATTCAAGTGGTAAAAAAATTTATTCCTATGCTACCGACTTAGGTTCGGACCTATAGGATTACATACATTAGAGTTCATGAACTGATCGGATGGTTGATCAATGATTAAGAATTGTTCTAAAGTTAAACAATTAGTATGATTGATGTTTAACCTGGTGCAAATATTACAGGAGGATTGATTAGCAATTTGATTGCTAATTGGGTTAATTTGATTAAGCCAAAAGGTTGAGATTAAGTGTAATTAAATATGATTTAATTATATTTGATTTGGACTTGATTAGATCAAGCTCAATTGGTTTATTGGATAAGCCGAATGTAAGAAAGAACTAGTCCTAGTTCAACTAGGATTTGAATCAACCCAATTTTTTAATTTGATTAAAGAATTAAATCAAAATTAAATTAAATTTAATCTAATTGAATTAAGTTCTTAATTGGGTTAGGACTTAATTTAATTGGATTGATTTACTTTTGATTTGTTTTGGTTTAAGAAACCACTTTTGACCAGGTCATATATGGAATCTTACTTGGATAAGGATTCCATTCTTGCACCACCAAACCCTCATGCCCCCCATGTCCCTCTCTCTCTATTTTGGCATGGAATGTCTGTTGCTCCTATGGCTACTTGGAGCCAGAGCCGTAGATCTAATTTCTTTCATGAACATGGGTGTTAATCCAGCAAACTGAAGAAAATCTAAGAAAGATGAGAGAAGCTAGGGTTTCTGATGTTGGAACTAGAGAGAAGAGAGAAGAGAGAGTTAGGGAGAAAAGCTTAATTGTATTCCAACCTTATTGTAAAAGTAACAATATCCTAGTTTATATATCCTAGAGTTTCCACACGAACCCTAATAAACCCCAGCTCAAAAGCTGTCCAGCTAACCCAATACATGAAAGCACAAACCAAGCCCATGTACACCCACGTCTCTCATGCTCTCATCCTCTAGATCTAGACCTGATTCAACATGAATTAGCCCCTTTATGACCTCTCAAACCAGGCCTTAAGACCTGTAGGATCAACCGAGATCCTAGCGCAAATAGACACTTGTGTAACTCTGCCCGAGCACTGAGCCGATTCAGTCTCAGCACTGAGCCAGCTAAGTTCCACTGGGTTGGCTCATTCTGAAACTAAGCCAGCCTAGCTTTGTGTCGTGACCGTTGTCTCGAATGTGCAGCTCTCTATTTTGCCTATGCTCTGAGACTTAGCCAACCCAGTTTTGGACTGAGCCAACTAACCTGTAAAAAATCTCCTTTCTGCAATCTTGATTTTTGACTTTGGTTCCTTGCTTCACCTTATATCCCAGGTCTCTAAAGCACCAACCAAGCCACTAAAATATCTGGAGCCAACCCCCTGACTCCTCCCATGGCCTCCCAAGGCTTTAGAGCACCATAAATCCTCACAATCTCCACCTTGGTGCTCCAAATCTTGGTAAATCCTTGGGCAATGACCTCCTGCATGTTCCTACTGTCCCTACACACTCGACAGCACCTATGCAAGTATCGCGTCCACCAATCCTCCTCAGCTATTGTGTACCCTTAAGGCTTTTGTGATGACAGCCTCCACCGTTGAAGACCTTGGCTTGCTTCTCTGGACCATCCTAAAATTATAGAATTCCTTTTGCTTAGCGACTGCATCACTTTTCCTAGACTTTCTTGGAGAACCTGCAACATTCCTGTATCGGCACTCGCTACAAACCCTGACATGGTCTCCTCAGAACTACGTCTTTTCTCCTGCACATGCCGCTTCACTTAGAATTGTGCATCATCAGAGCTGGTGCAAGGATATCGATCCTCCCGCACCTCTCTACTCTGAGCTCATGTCAAATTCCTCTTCGATTGTGAAGCCACCTCTCCGAAGCTCCATCTATATCCAAAGTCCACCTGATGCTGTAGAACCCGATTCTATCATCAAGTCCCTCAAGGCCAACTATTCAATATTGCACTGCTGAGCCTACCACTACACCTCAAACACCATTGCTGCCCCTTCGAATCCTCCATGCTCCATGGACCCCTTCGAAGCCATCTCGGATACCTCCGCAACCCACGAGCACCTCCAAAATCCAAGAGCTCCTCCAACTCTTCTGAATCCAATGACTAAGTCCTACAAAATTTCACCCTTGTCTTTCTCTTCTACCCCTACACCAGCCATCGCTTCAGTTACGTTGGGAGAACCATCCTCCACCTAAACTACGACTCTTCCTAGTGCTCCTGTAGAAAAAATCTAATCCATGATACTTCCAACTACTTGAGACCTCCTGACGCTCTCTGAGACCTCTTGGCTCTCCCTAAGACCTACTTCTGATCTTCCTAAGAAGCCTCTGACACCATTTGCTGAGATACACTCCTCGGCTGTTGCACCATCGAGCCTCTCTCAGCCCCTATGCCTCCAAGGTAGCACTCCTGCAGCACTCCAACGCTCCCTGACTCATCTCTATGCCACTCTATAGCCATCCAGCCCTAATCTGCTGGACCTCCATGGATCATCCATCTCCATCACTTCCAAGGCTTCATAAATCCATGCTCTGATCGAAATGCTGAATACATCTCCGACTACTTTCCTACCTTCCTGACACTGAATGATGTATAGTCGCTTGTTCAGCCTTCCTTCGACTATTATCCCTTAGAAAATCTCTCTTCAATAGTCCTACACTGCCCATCTTCCTAGAGAACCTTGATGCTCTCTGCTGAGATACCTCTCTCATTTGCTACATTGTCGAGCCTCTCTCAGCCCTGCATCTTCAGGAAAATGCTACTACAGCACTCCAGCACCCCCTGCCTATCACATAACCATCATACACCTTAGCCTTTACACTAAGACCGATCAGCAAATCATGCACCAAATCCTTCCATCCTAAGAAAATCCCTTTCCGATAATCTTCTTAACCTCCACCTTCAACCCACTGCTCTCGATTGGCCAAACCACAGTAATAACAAGATAGATTTGAGACATACCATGGAATTCTTGTGCAGATTTTTGATTTCACCTTATACGACTTCTCCTTTCCTTTCATGCACCATCAAGCTTTGAAACTTGGCTCTGATAGCAGATGTAAGCACACTAACTAGCATCACCTCTTCCTGATACCAATTGATTTTCCATGATATCACTTGAATGCCAATCATCCTTGACATCACAAGCATCCCGATACCATGTTATGAAAGTCCATGATCTTTAGCATGGATCTGAAGGAACCTATGACGTTCTCTATGGATAGCAAACCACCAATCCACCACCTGGATCTATGATGGGGTGCCTCCCTCCTTAGGCTTGAGTGAGACACACCCCTTCTTTAGGGCTTCTTCAAGAACCCTACGGTGGCAACTCTAAAGAGAAGAGAAGAAGAGAGTTGAGGAAGAAAAGATCTATATTTTACAGCATTCACAGCATTATGAAATCCTAATACAATATATGTATTTATACATAGCCATTAGGCCCGACTAAAAAAACTCTCTAGCAAATCCAATAAATGAAAGCACTCATCGAGCCCATGTACACCCATGTCTTCCATGCTCTCATCCTCTAGATCTAGACCCAATCCATACATAAATTAGCCCCCTTAAGATCTCTCAAATCAGACCTTAAGACCCCTAGGATCAACCTAGACCCTAGCCCAAAATAGACCCTTGCGTAACTCTGCCCGTGCACTGAGGCAGCTCAGTCTCAACACTAAGCCGGCTAAGTTCCACTAGGTCAGCTCAGTCTGAAACTGAGCCAACCTAGTCCTATGCCATCCCAGCAATTTTGAATGCGCAGCTCTCTATTTTGCCTATGCTCTGAGATTTAGCCGATCGAGTTTTGGACTGAGCCAGCTAACCTGTAGAAAATTTTTTTCTGCAATCTTGATTTCTCGACCTTGGTTTCTTGCTTCACCTTGTGCCTCAAGTCTCCGAAGCACCAACGAAGTCCCTAGAATCTCCGAAGCCAACCTCCTGACTCCTCCCGTGGCCTCCCAAGGCTTGGGAGCACCATAAATCCTCACAATGTCTCTCTCCCTGATCATCATGCATGCCCATCCTTCTCCTCTATTTTCTATATGGCATTAGGTTGTGGACTGAGTCAATAGATAGGAAATTGTTGAAGTGTGTTGGACACTATATGATAGAATCCTAACAAACTTTATCTCTTCCCATGTGTACCACCCCATCCTAATTTCTTCTCTAATCTCCATGGTTAAAAGGAGAAATCTTTGTGCACCTACCCTGATGGTCCATGACTAAAACAAAGGAGGGGGCGCCCAGCGCCCAAGTGTTGGGCTCCCAAACTACTTGCCATATGTATTCTTATCTTGTGCAGGAATTTGATCCAACGAAGACTCTTCCATATGTCCTTATAAGGAGGGCTTTCTATGCTGAATTTTACATTGATTCTAGATCATTGAGATGACTCTTAGGTGTGTAAAAATTAGAGAGAGAGAATCTTGGGGCATGGTGATTTCATAGACACCAATCTAAGTGTCCAGGTAAGAGAAAATAGAAGAAGAAGAGGGTCTTCTTCTAGGATCTTTTGCTCTTCCTTTCTCCTCCTCATTCATAGAGATTTTCAAGTATTATTTTAGATTGAAAGTCTCTTCCCTTCTGATTTTTTGGAGTATCCAAGTCTTGAAGAAGGAAGCACCGGATCGACCATCAAAGAAGTCCTGCATCAGACATCTAATTGGGATTCGTGGGCTTGTATGGAGATCTCTTAGAGACCTAATGCATGCATGGCCTAGAGATTTATCCTTCAAACCTAGATTAGCAAGTTAGAATGTCTAACTTGAACATGTAATATGGGTCTGATCCTATGTTACATATCTGCAATAGATCTAGAATTGATCCATGTTGATGTGATCAACATGTCCTTTACTTCTAATATTTTTTAATTTTTGATTTAATCTCATCCTATAATCTTGTAATAGGATCTTAGATCTAGGGATTCTATGATTTTTATGAATAAATTTTGATTTATTTCAATCTTTCACTGCTTGATCTTGAAAAAATTTCATGATCTAGTCCTGAAATCCTAGATCTAGTTTCTTCAGAGACTTTCCTGATAGTGCTGTGGTCGAAGCTCGAGATGTTATACATCATCATGTCGCTCACCATCATGCTATTCCTATAGAGGTAGTTCTACCAACTATGGATGAATGAAGGTCAGAACGTGTAGGAGCATCTATCCAACTTTCAAAAGATCCTGACTAACCTTCTCAACATTGGCAAAAAAGTTGAGGAGAAGATCAGGGCATTGGTCTTGCTATCATCACTTGCATCCCCTTTCGAGTCTTTGGTGACTATCCTTCTTATAGGTAAGAGCACTATCAAGATGGAAGAGGTGACTTCTGCACTACTCTAGAATGAGATTCTCAAGTAGGAGAACTAAGCCTCGAGTTCAGGTTACAACTCGACACTAATGGTGACTGGAGATGATGGCGGAAGAAGATGAAGCGGAAAGAGATCATGAGGTGGGCATTCCAAGTCTAAGAAAAGGGACTAGAGCAAGATCAGGTGCTACCAGTGCGATGAGTTGGGGCATCGAGTCAAGGATTATCCATAACTCAATGATCAGATATATGCTACTATGGCGATGGCTAGTAGCGATATAGAAGATAGTGGCGGCATTTTTCTGATTATCGATGAGGTATCTATTTCTTTCTCCTAGTGGATTATGGATTCTGCTTGTTATCATCATGTATGTTGCATAGAGGAGCTGTTTGACTCCCCAGACATCAGTGGGGGTACTATGTTCCTACCAAATGGATGTAGCTATGAGATCAAGGGCAGCGGGATGATCAGCATGAAGCTCGATGATGGAATAGTGAATAAGTTGGATGAGGTCCGATATATACCCAACTTTATGAAGAATCTAATCTCACTGAGCAAACTAGATTCGACCGACTTCAAATGAACAGTTGATGGAGGAATCCTGAAGGTCATGCATAATAGTAGAATGGTGTTAAGAGGAATAAAATATGGAGGACATTACATCATGACAGGAAGTCCAGTGTGAGGTAAAGCTTCAAGTTAAGATGGGAGACTCAACTTTATCGAGTATGGGATGGGAGACTCGAGAGGATAACATGCGACATTGCAAGGTGAAGTTCCTACTGCCATAAGAGGCTATCCTGAGTAGGTCTTAGGTTAGGAGTGTTAGATATATGTGCCCTAGAAGCCAGAATTGGCTGACACTTGTAATACACTTCTAGGGGCAAAATTATAATTTTGACTATAATTAATGAAATGGGTTATTATTCTATCACACATGTGTATTTAGTGTCCGTGATACATCCTTTGAGTTAATGGTAATGATAATTCATATTTTCAAGAGTTGAAAATTTAAGACATGAATAATCATTATTAACTCATAAACAGCTCCCGACCATAGGATCATCACGAGGATGGTGATTGATCCGGAAGGTTGGTGTATGATCGCTTCTCTTTAGTAGATGAGTCTTGAGTCTATAGTGTGGAGACACCGGAGCGAAAGTACAGGTAATCGTTGAGAAACGGGGCACTAAGCGTGACCACTCGAGTAGTCAATTAGGAAGTCTACCTTCTAGTCAATGACTGACTCGATGCTGCAGTAGTGTGTCTGGTTCTTTGACCTGAGATGCATCGGTAGTTCACCTTGAGGGTTGTTATATGTTGATTACACCATTACTTCCGGTCTCCTAGCCATATGGAACCCTGAGGTGTATGTTGGCTATAGCATGTTCATTGTAGGAACTGGATTGCATCAAAATGGGATCTATCTACCTCGGTGTAGAGGAAGTAGCCCTATGATGATCATGAGAATCAAGTCCAGAAATCCATGGCATGGTAGAGTGAAATAATAGAAAGAGTTTCTATTTAGATTTTCACATTGGACTCGAATCCAATGATTACATCATATGACAGAGACTAGGGTTTGACGAGTTCACCTTAACCTACATCTGATCGGGGCTCAAGATAGAAGAACTTAATCACACAAGTAGCTGCACCAAGAGGTTCGCATTCAGCTCTGATGGGTTGCCACCATATACTGCTAGGTTGTCACTGGTGGATTTGGGAGCAATTAGAATGATTTAGATGATCGATCATTCTAGCTGTTCGAATAAGAAGAGTTCTGATCCATCGAAAGGAGTTTCGATGATGTCCTATGATAGAGATCATGACATATTCCCATTACCATACAGAACTGAACCTAACTAGGTCACACAAAACAAGGGTTTGAATCTGTGATCAATCACAATTGAGAGCTGATCTAGTTCAATTAGATCTGAATGAGATTCAATTAGGTTCAAGGAAATCGTGCTAGCACTCGATTGAACCTAACGTTCTTCTTTTACTATCATAAATAAGTAGTCCCGACTGAGCCAAGGAGTTTGTGCTCAAATCAGAGGCCTTCAATATGGTCTGACTGGAGGTTGTCCAAGTCAGAATAGGTTTATCTTATTTGTAAGACATTACCTGCCATTTTTGGTCACCTGCCATTTCTTTGTTCTTTGACTTTGGTCAAAAGTCTTCCTTTGACTGGTCAAACGTTGACCATTGACCCTTTGACTTTTGACACATGTCCATGCACCTATTGGAGAGCTGGTGGGGGCCTGTCCCCCCTGCCAGAACCTGGCAAGGAGAAGGGCGCACGCCAAGGGTGGCGTGAGCCCAAGTGGAGGCGCCTAGGAGTCCTTGTTGGACAAGGACTCCACCTCCTTTTGATTCCAATCAAGTTCTACTAAGAATCTAGTTTGACTTGTCTTAGGCGCTTCTCTAGGAGGAATCCAAGGGTCTCTATTCCAACCAATCAGATTTAGATCTGATTTTCACAAAGGGTTGTGATTGGTTGAGAGGAAGAGGGAGTTGGATCACAAGAGGTCTATAAATAAGACCCTGCGCCCAACCCCTAATGCCAATGCTATTGATACGCCCCAAGGCTGCCTCTCCCCTCCTTCTCCATGCCATAGTCTCTTCTCCTCTTGCTCTCCACGTCCAAAAGGTGTTTTGGATTTAGTTTGGTGCGATTCAGATCAAGGAAAGGCGATCAAAAGCAAGGAAGGCTGTGCTGCTGCAAAAGGACGACTGCAGATCTTTCAAAAGAGTTT
>QRFJ01006035.1:0-85758 GCA_006176705.1 Cocos nucifera | reverse complement strand
CCCTCCATCTGACCCTCCCTCAGTCCCTAGTGAACCCCCCCATGAGCCCCCCTCCATCCTCCATCAGCCACCACAAAATTCCACCATTCTGACCCTCCCCCGATTAGTGCGAAGCCTCCTTCGGCCTCCTCATCATTGTGCCCCTCTGGCCCCATCCTCGACCATGCCTACTCTCTCTCTTTCCTCTTTTTCTTTCTTCTCTACTCACTATCTTGCTTTTATTTCATAGGTTATCTCTAGTACCGTCATCCTCCTCTAGCATCATCGTCGGTAACCCTCGGAGCTTTTGATGCGATCCGCTCTCTATAGTCGTAGGTATATTTTTTTTAAATTTTATAGTATTATTTATTAATTATATATATTTATAATAATTTATAAAATATTTATAATAAATATTATAAATATTTATTATAAATATTATAATTATCTGCATGCTATAGTTTTTGGGTCGTGCCATGGCAGTAGTCTTGGGCTGTACCATATCGACAACTATGGACTAGATCTATTAACAGATTGGGTTCGGATCAAAATCTGAATATTTAGATCCAAACCCAATTTTAATTATTGATACCAAATCCAAACCCGAATATCCGATGTGTCTGTACTTGAGAGAGGAAGAGAGGGATCCGACCTCGCCGCCATCATTAATTATTTATGAATGTAATTCATGTCGTAAAATTTATTGCATAATATTTTTTGGATATTTATATCTTATTACTTTTGTTTATTACATTGCATAATGATAGACCCATCAATTGATTAGTGTACATAATCTCCGACATCCATATAATTATATATAATTATACGGATTAGGGAATTATGTACCATGATTAATTGATTATCCAATATGGATAGTTTAAAAATTATAGATAATTCTATAGGTAATTACAGTAATCAAATGATATGCTAAGAATTTTGAATGAAATTTTGGATAGTATTTTCCTTTTGTTCTCCTTACACGGGAGAACTAAGAAAAAATGCTACCAAAATTTTATTCGATCTCTGTTGCATATCATTTGATTACTGTAATAAATCTATAGAATTAATATAATTTTTAAATGAGATAGGACCTATCTTTATCTATTAGTTGGTGATAGGATGCATTTATTGCATACCTAAAAATGATATTTAATCTGAGTTCCACACATGATTTACTTGCAGTATCATCATTTTTAAAATAGATAAAGGATGGATGAAGTTTAGTAGACTCTCGCCAGAATATAAGGTTGGACTTCAAAAATTTCTTGATTATGCTATAGAAAAATTTGGGGACCATGGACTAATCCAATGTCCTTGTAAAAAGTTTATGGATGGGCCGTGGCTACCTCATCAAGATGTCAATGATCACCTCACTATTTATGGCTTTAAAGTTGGTTATGAAATTTGTTGGGACCAACATGGTGAGGACAGGCCGTAACAAGACGATCAACCTGAAGGGGGAGTGAAACAAATGGTTCATGATATTGTTCCATTTGTTAGCTACAATGATGGGGCATCTATATCCATGTCTGATCCTGTGATTGATCGAATGACAAATAATGAGGATGTGGAGAAGGTTCACAAGTTGATGGAGGATGCTAATTTTTTGTTGTATCCCAGATGTGAAAAAATGGCAAAGCTTGAGTTCTTAATTTGATTGTATCATACAAAATGCTCCAACGAGTTCGGTAATAATGGAGTGAACTACATACTAGAGCTTTTGAAGGATATTCTTTCAGATGATGCATGAATTTTGAAGAATAATTATGAGACATCGAAGATTATTAAACAATTGGGCTTTACTTATACCAAGATACATGCATGTCCCAATGATTACATGCTTTATTTGGAGGGGGATGTCAACCGCAATGAGTGCATAAGGTGCGGTGTATCAAGATAAAAATAGAATAAAGATGGCACATTGACTCATGTACCTCAAAAGTTGATGTGGCACTTTCTTTTGATTCTAAGACTACAAAAGTTGTTTATGTCGGCAAAGATATCGAAGGACATGAGATGGCATGAAGAGGACCAAATAAAAGATGATGCATTGAGACATCCAGCCGATGGAGAGGCATGGTAGAAGTTTAATGAATTACATTCTGACTTCGCACAAGAGATATGTAATGTGAGGTTGGGCTCGTCGTACGATGATTTCAACCCATTCAAGCATATGAATACTGTCCATAGTATATGGCCAGTATTTATTCATGTTTACAATCTCCCACCATGCATGGGTATGAAAAAATTCTTTGCTTTTATGACAGTGCTCATCCTTAGACCGATAGAGATAGGTAATAACATTGATGTTTATTTGTAGCCTCTTATTGCGGAGCTAAAATAGTTATGGATCATTCAAGGTGTTCCAACTTTTGATGCTTTGATGAATGAGTCATTTTCCATGCGTGCAGTGCTTTTATGGATAATAAATGACTTTTCGACCTATGAACAATTATCGGGTTGGAGCACCAAAGGTGAGCTAGCATGCCCGAACATTCGGTCTAGAAGGTTGACAAATCGAAAGAGCTTTAGCTATATGGGGCATTGATGTTTTCTCCATCGAAACCATCCATATAGAAGGGATGCATGCTCCTTCGATAGCACTATTGAAGAAGGTGAGATGCCTTGCCGGATGTTTGAAAGTGATGTACTTAGAGAGTTGGATGGTCTTAGTGTTGAATTTGGAAAAGGTGATCTGATTGGTGACAAAAAAAGAAAGCATCGATTAAAGAAAGATGACACACACTTTAATTGAAGAAAAAAGAGTATCTTTTTTGACTTACCATATTAGGAGACAAACTTATTGCGCCACTGCTTAGATGTAATGCATGTTGAAAAGAATGTATGTGAGCTCCTTTTGGCAATAATCTTGAATATCAAGGATAAGATCAAGGATGACTTGAATTTCTGACTTGACTTAAAAGAATGGGGTATTAGAAGATCACTCCATCCAGAGCCAGTAGAGGGAGAATAGTGGAGGCTTCCTCATGCATGCTATGTTATGAATGCCTCCGAACGGTCCACATTTCTTCGTATGTTGGAGAACATAAAGGTCCTAGATGGATACTCAACCAACATATCAAAGCGTGTGAATAGTAAGGATGTCAAACTTGGGAGATTGAAGACTCATGATCATCATGTACTAATGCAGGAATTGATCCCAATAGCTATTCGCCGCGTGTTACCAAAAAATGTTAGAATGGCGGTTATTCATCTTTGCAACTTTTACAGAGATATTTATGCAAAGAGGTTGCTTAAGAAAGACATGAAGGAAATGAAGTCAAGGACGGTGACTATATTATGTGATCTAGAGAAGATATTTCCACCATCATTTTTCATGGTTATGATGCATCTCACCATGCACCTTATGGGAGAAGTTGCACTTGGAGGTCCAGTGTTCTGTCGATGGATGTATCCTACTGAGAGAAATATTCAAACTCTAAAATCTTTGTAAGAAATATGAATCGCCTGGAGGGATCTATAGTAGAAGGTTATTTGGATCAAGATTGTATAGATTTTTGTATCATATACTTAAACAAGCTCAAGACATATCATAATCAACCAATGAGGAATCATGATGATCAGTATGAGCCAATTGAGCCTACATTTGAGTCCATTCCATAGCCAGGTGGACTTCCCACTTCATACCGCCTCACTAATTTGAGCATTGAGAAAAGAGATAAGGCACACCGCTACGTGCTCTTTAACTATGATGTCATTGAGCCGTACATAAGGTGAGTCACTCAGCATTATTTATTTCATAATAATTAAAAAAAATACCTAATTATACCTAAATTTGTTCTTTGTACATGCAGCAAACACAAGAAGATCATAAGAGTAAAATATGGTGCTCTAAGTATGAGGGAGAAAGAGAAAATGCATAGCAACGAATTTCCTAAATGGTTCAAAGATCATGTAAGCGATTATATATTCTTACCTGGTACAACTTATTGGAACATGTTTACTAATTAAGTGTCATCTTCTTAATTAGGTGTGGAGATTGCCACTCAATGATATGAGCCCTGAAGTGCATGCGTTCTCAATGAACCCTAATCATATCATGCATGAGTATAAATAGCTCATCATTAACGACTACAGATTTAATATTCACAGTTGATCCGTAAATATGGCAACACAAAATAGTGGCATCATGTTAAGTGCCACCACTGGGTGTTATGCTAGCTCGAGGGATTCACAGCCTCGTATGGAGGATTTGAACTATTATGGCATCGTGGAGAAGATAGTCATCTTGGACTATTATTCTAAAGGAAGGATTACGTTAGTGAAGTGCAATTGGTTTGACACCTTATCATAATCTAGGATGAAGACTGATGAGTGTGGTTTTACTCTCGTTAACATGCAACGCCATCTCCGCACTAAAGAACCGTATATACTTTCCTCCCAAGCTAGTCAAGTCTTCTACGTTAGTGATTCCTTGGAGCCTCAATATGGTGTTATTATAAAGATGGTGCCTAGGCATATTTTTGATGATACTGAAGTTGATCATGATGTTGGACCATGCATGCAAAGCACTCCTCTAGGACAAAACTTACCCGATACTGTTGAGGTTCTAGATACATTTGTCAGGAGTGATGGTGATGTCCATATTGTAGATGCCACTAGACGATGACTTCAGCATTCTGGTATAAATTATTAAAGTCTAATTATTAATTTTTATTTAAATTTTCTTTTATTTCTTTCTTGTTTTGGTCAAAGAGCTCTCTTTCTTTTGATCTTTGAAAGCTTAAGAAAAATATGTGCCATGTTGGTAGGCTGTGCCGTGCCGTGCTATGCCATGCCGACCACTAAGAGAATCTCCATCTGGTATAAATATTAGAGATTATTTATTGATGCTATACTAATATTATTATTCAACATGTTATATTGATTAATGTTCATTAACGTTGTAGGTCACGATGGCATCGAAATGCCATCTAGCTTTCACCCCTGCCCCTCGGTGGGTTACGCATAGTTCAACATCCGAGGAGCAGTCGGAGCATACTCCATCCACCTCAGTGCACATTTTGGAGTCATGGGCTTCAAGAATATGTTGGTCCGCATTCTAGCTCCAGCTCCAACTCTGGTGATGTAGATTTACAAAACTTTTGATGTATTTTATTTTTTTAAAAAAATATTATAATAAATTTTATTTGATAATAAAATTTTAGTATTTTAAAATAATTTTTATGTTTATTATATTTTCTTATATTATATATCTATATTTATCAAGTAAAATATATAAAAAAATAAAAATTTTATTTTTTTAATTATAAAAAGATCTACAGAAATCGTTGCCATATCCGTGCCAACCATTGCCATAGGTCCATGGGCTAATAGTGCCAAATACTGCATTAGACCTATGGCAGTGGTTAAGAAATCGCTACTATAGATTACCTATGGCAATAGTTATATAACTGCTGCTATAGATAACCTATGATAGCGGTTACATAACTGCTGCTATAGGTCGATTTATTATAGCGGTTTATAAACCGCTGTAATAGGCAATCTATGGTAGCGGTTTTAACAACTGCTACCATAGAGCTACAGCGACGGCCATAGTAGCAGTGGTTAGAAAACCACTGTCATAGCCTATGGCAGTAGTTACAAATCACTACCATAATCTTTTTTTGTAGTAGTGTTAGCACTGATATGATTTCCTCGTACACTAGCATCTTTTTACCATACAGCAACATCATCACCAACAAATCGAAGCTCTCGATTAGTGAACATAGTAGTAATAACTTTTGTTCTCCTCTTCGAGATCCATCCCAATGTTGAGCAAATCCATGCTCAATTGATCGAACCACTGAATATGTCTCGCAACATCCTCGCCCTCTTGCATCCGAAGGCTATACAGTTGCTTTTTCAACACCAGCTTGTTGCACATGTTCTTCCCCATGTACAACTGATGTAACATTGATCACAAATCCTTGGGTGTCTTCTCTTCCAACATGCCATACAACACCTCATCTGCCAGACAAATCCTAATCGTGGCACATGCCCTTTTTTCCAAGGATGCCCATTTCTTGTCTGTCATCTCCTCTAGCCTATCTTCCAAGATCGAATCTAGTCTCATATGAACCAATAGATCCTCCACCCTAATCTTCCATATCATGAAAATTTTTTTTCCATCAAACTTTTCAAATCTTACCTTCAACCCGCTATTCTCCATGATCGTACGAATCAAAAATAGCAAATAGGTGGATCTAAAAAAGGTACCTTGACTAAGGATGGTGGACAGTAGTTTTGTGATCTCTTTCTTCCTTATAAAGCTTGGAGAAAGTCTTTAAATCTGAACCTCATTGTTGATCTCTACTAAAATATGATCTTTTCCTCCTCCATGCTCAACCAGTCTTTGATACCACTTGTTGGATCTTGGTACCTCTCTGATATTAATTATTGTAGAGAAGAAGAACAAAGTAGATGGCTGGTACCTAGGGCTTGAAGTTGGAACTAGATAGAGAAGAGTAGAGAGTTTTTAGGAAGAAAATGTCAATTGTATTCCACCCTATTGTAAAGAAACAATATCTTAATTTATATACCCTAGGATTTCTACTATACTACATGAACCCTAATAAATCCAAATCCCAGCTAAAAAATTCTCCTAGACTAATCCAATACATGAAAGCACTCACCGAGCCCATGTACATATATCGCACATGCTCTCATCCCTCTGGTTCTGAACCCGATCCATACATGAGTTAGCCTCCTTAAGATCTTATTGGTCCAGGCCTTAAGATCCTAGGATAAAAGCCTATCCTAGATCCAAATAGAAAATTTCATCCAATTCTATTCACCGCCATCGAGCAGTCCAAACCCTATCTTCTGTCTACCTGAGATAGTCGGCTTGACTGTATCCTGAGCCAGCTCGATTTCAATCCGAGTTGATTTAACTGCGTATCCGAATCAGCCCACCTGTGTGTTAGCCCCTTATCTTGGCTAATTATTTTTCTTGGCTTTGGTCATTTGCTCCATCTTATGTCTTAGATCTCTGGAGCACCTTCCAAGTCCCTCAAGGTCCTCACACCTGAATCTCAAGTCCGTGCTGGGCTATATGCCACCTTCACCTAGGATAACTCCTATCCTAGCCCTAGGACTCACACCCATCCTAGTCTTCCAGAGCAACACCCTGCCTCCACCTATGGCCTTCCAAGACTTGGGAGTACCACATCAAATCCTACACTTTCCCCTAAAGAAACTTGTAAAGAAACAAAAATATAATTATAAAATTTTAGCACAAAAGTAAAAATAGAATTGAAACTCTTCAAATCACAAAGAAGAAACTGAAGATATGCTCGATTAAGGCTTGGCTTTTCTTCAATTTATACTTAAGAGGATGTGGAAGATGTTGGAGAAGATTGCTTTGAAGGCTTGCTGAAATATGTGCACAACTTTCTTCTTTTTTTTCTTTTCTTTAAATTTTCAATGTTACTCACCAAAATTGAAAGATTCTCTCTTTAAATCCATTAATCTTTCATTTTAATTGATTCTCCATCTTTAAATACCTTTGGAGATGGTTGGAGAGTCAGTTTTAGCCATTGAAAGCTCTAAAATAGCTATTGAAACAAAAAATGAGCCATTAGAAAGATTGCAGAAAATTCTCATTGAAGGATGTTACGCATTTGGAGAAGTATCGATTTTTCTTGGATAAGTCTTGATTTCATTTCGAGAAGTCTCAAAAATTTTTGAGACGTCTCAGTTTCAAAATAGAGAAATAAGGTTTCTATTTCCTAAAATAGAGAAGTCTCAAGCTATTTTTGAGACCTCTCGAATCTCTGTTAGGGTAATGTGCAGGCCTACCAAACAGCTTGGAGAAGCCTCTAAATTTTTTGAAGAAGCCTTCAAATTTTCTGGAGATGGCTCTAAAATTTTTGGCTTCATTTTTCTTCATTGTTTGACCTTCCAAACTTGAATTTCTTAGTTCCGATCTCTTCTAAATATAATTACTTCTTTTAATTTTATTTTTTCTTTATTCAATCTTACTTTTTTCATACCATGCCATCCAAACATATGTGAATTTGTTCTTTTAAATATTTTGGCATAGCATCTTAAGAGAATCTGTCCTTAAGATAAATTCTTCATTTTGGATACTTGAAAAATCCTACACATATTCTTGAAATACATAATTAGATACATAATATACTTAAAGTTTGGTAATCATCAAAATCAATCATGGGGTCAACAATCTTTTCATTTTTTGATGGCAAAATTTTGAGTATATGCCAAAGAAACTAAAGTGAATCAAGATAAGAACAATGAATTAAACTTCATGAAAAAATTCTTAATGTGCCTTTAATTTATTGTACATCATTATAACATACATATTTCATATACTCAACATACTTCTTCTTCTTTTTGAAAACTCATGGGAAGAAATAAGAAACCATCAAAATCAACATTAAAGCATTAAATTGAGAGATGTATTAAATTCACAAAATCAATGAATCATCTTTCTTTTGAAAATTTATTCTTTGACTCAAAATATGTTTTAAATATTTATTTTAATTTCAAAAGGCTCTTCCTTTTTTTGAATGAATATGATCTTTAATTAGATTTTTAGATATGCACTTTTAAGCTTTAAGAGGAATAGAAGTTTTTAAAATATTTGAATATAAAATAAAGCATAATACATACTTGAATATTCAATCTTTTTTTAAAATTTTAGTTAATTAAGTTTAAAAAAGATATGTATCAAAAATATATCGAGCAAAGTAAAATAAAAAGTATAAAAATAAATGATAGTTGTATTTTTAAATTTATTATTTTATGTAAAAATTGCTTTAACTAATTCATAAGGATTTTGCAATGTACATCAAAAATTTAGTATCAAATTTAAATTATTTAAATGAGTTTCAAAATTAAGTTAAAAAGTTTATTTCTTGAAGTAACAAAATATTTTTAAATTTAATTTAACTTCAACCAATTATTCAAAAGTAAGATTGAGCAATCAAATGATATAAATTAAATTAGATAAACACATGAAAGCTCCATTTAAGAAGATTATAAAGTAATTGACTAAGAATTTAAGATCAAATTTTATTTATCTTAATGTAAATTAGTCAAAATTTTCAATCAAATTAAGATAAAAAAGTATTTCTCCCTTCATTTTGGATATACTAAGAATTCATTTTTTTAATATTTCAATAATATTGTCTCCCCCTATTTTTTATAATTATAGCTTGATTGTTTTATTTTTCAACTTTCTTTTTCTTTTTCTTTCAAATCAAGCACATTTAATATGAATTTAACCACTAAATTTAGATTTTCTAAATTTAAAAGATATTTTTAATTTTAAAAATCTTTTTAATTAAATAATTATTTTTTTAATATTTTCTTTCACTTATTTTTGCAGATAAAGTCATGTTAAAAATTAAATAAAATTTAAAAGTATAAATTTTAATGATACCAATTTTTAAAAATCAAACCAGATAGTTATTTATTTGCAAGATTTTTTTGATACTAATTAAACTAAAATTTAGACCAAATCATGATTTTCTTGATAGTTCAATATCACTTAAAAATTAATTTATAAATTTAGCTTAGTACCAATGATTTTAGTTTTGAATTGATAAAGATGAATTGATTCAAATCAAATAATTTTAAGAATTTAGAATGATAAATTAATTTAAATTGGTATCAACAAATTAGTCAAGATAAATCATAAAAAAAAATTTAGTTATTCTTCAAAAAAATTATTTTTTTCTTTTCTTAAGAAATATCAAGTAGTTAGATTCAAAAATATCAAGCAAAAAATTAAAAATTAATTTAATTTATAAGTTTTATAATAAAAAAAGATTCTTATACAATCATGCTAATTTTATTTTAAGTTTTCAAGAAATAATAACATGATACAAGGGATTGAACAAGCATGCTGAATTTTGGATAAAAATATAAGTTTAAAAACAATCAATCAAAATAATATACTAGTTTTAAATGATACATCAAAACATTCAAGTCATGGAGTATGATCATTATAAGCAATAATAAATCATCAAAATCAATCAAACATGCTTAATAATTATGCTAATTAATAATCAAATATATTTAGCAAATAATGATTGCATGTTGTGAGAAAAATTTATATTTTATCAAACATCATCATCCATCTAAGTTCATTTTTAAGGCATCTATCCAAAAAATTTTCTTCCTTTTATTTCATTGGATCCTTGATATACCTACAAAATTAGTTTATAATTTTTGGTATCTAAGCTTTCTTGGATCCATTGAAGTTAGTACTCAAGATTCCTTTTAGAATCCAAATTTGCCTAACCAAAGTATGGCCAATTCGTTTAAAATTATATTTAAAAATTTTATGACCTACTTTGTTACATTTGAAACACACTATTGAATCATTTTTAAGTAAGACTCTAGTAATCAGATTTTTAGTATATTTCTATTTTTTAAAAAAATTAAAATTATTTTTTATTTTATTAAAAATAGTCTTATTATTATTATTTATCATAGAATGAAGATTTTGAAAGCTAAGGATAAATTTTTTAGCTATGGATTTCAAACTCTCAATCTTTTTTTTTAATTTTTCACAATCTTTTAAAAGTTTTTTTTTCTTTTAGAAGATTTTTATTTTCTTCTAAGAAGAATTTTAAATTTTCATATTTTTTTTGTAGCTCAATAATTTCTTTAACTAAAGAATTTTTAGATTTAATCCATTCTTTTTTTCTTTAGCCAAAGTATTTTTTTCATTCAAGACATCTTTTTTTCATTCAATAATTTATTTTTTTCATCAGCTAATAGAATATTAGACTTTTTGAGCTCTTTGTTTTTCACTCTTAATTTTTTGAATTCATTTATTAAGTCATTAAAGGCTTCAAATAATTCATCAAATATAAACTCGGAGGAGTTTTTAGATTTTATCTTATTCTCAATGGCCATGAGGCAAAGATTTTCTGCTTTCTTTTCCTCATCTGAGCTTGAAGTATCACTCTCTTTCCAAATTCCTAGCATAGCTCTTTTCTTGATCTTTTTGAAATACTTTTTGGGTAGGGGACAATTTGGCTTGTAGTGTCCCCTTTTGTTCCAATTATAGCAAGTGACACTCTTTCTTTTTTTCTTTCTTTTCTTTCTTTCTCATACATTTTTTTATGAGAAACTTTTTGAATTTTCTTGAGAGAAACCTCATGTCCTTATCATCATCTTCACTCTCTTCTTTTTCATCTTTCTCTGAGTCATCGCTATCCTCAAACTTAGCTATAGACTTGAAAGCAATGGTCTTCATCTTAGGCTCCTCTTCTTCCTCCTTTTGAGCTATGTTCAACTCATGTATTATGAATGAACCAATTAATTCTTCTAGGGATAGCTTGGTGAGATTCTTAGCTTCTTGAATTGCCATCACCTTTGCTTCTCATTCTTTTGGAAAGGACCTCAACACCTTATAAACAAGATCATAATTAGAGTTGGTTTTGATAAGACTATTTAGAATATTAATAATATCAATAAATTTAAAAAATATTTTAGAAATTGACTCATATTTTTTTATTTTAAATATTTTATATTTATGAATAAGCAAGTTGATTTTAGACTCTTTTACTTGGCTCATTCCGTCGTGAGTTATTTCCAATCTTTTCCAAATTTTCTTTGCTGATGTGCAAGTGGATATTCTATTAAATTCTTGTACATCAAGAGAACAGTAAAGAACATTGATGGCTTTTGCATTTAATTGAGCCATCATTTTATCATATTCATCCCAATCATTTTCAAGCTTGGGAAGAACAACACCATTTACATTAATTATGTGTGTGGTCCTCTAGTTATAATATCCCATAAATTATAATCTAGAGCTTGTAAAAATATTTTTATTTTAATTTCTAAATAGAATAATTTATTCCATCAAAAAATGGTGGTCTAGAAGTAGATTGGCCCTCAACAAATAAAACACCACTTGGGATTGCCATTGATCTTTCGTCCTTTGACCGCTAGGTCAATAAATAAATATTAGAGTGCAAGCTTTGATACCAATTATTGCCTAGAGATTGCAACTCAAGGGGGGGTGAATTAGGTTCTTATAAAAATTTTAACCAAATTTGCTTTCAAAATAAATATGTACCTTAATTTAAGCAAAATAGAGAGTTTATGAGGTGAAGGCTTTAAGATACAGTCGAAGTAAGATAGTGTGTGCAAACTAAGAATATAAACAATGTAAATCAGAAATAATAGTAAAGTAAAGAAAGCAAGAAAAACAAGAAGTAAAGCAACAAGATAAACATACAAAGTTTTATAGTGGTTCGGTGCAATCCGCATCTACATCCACTCTCCAAGCTTTTTTTGAAATTTTCACTATAATCCACCCTTGGTTATAGTGTATTTATTTTTTCAGACTCACAAACAAATCTAGTTAATTTTCAAAGAAGCACCAATCAAAATCTTACACCGTTAGTTTTTTAAGTTTACTAACAATCCAGTTGATTTTTCAGTCAACTAACTAAAATCTAACAAGTCCAATTTTAGACTTGAATGGGTCTAATCCTCAAGTTTCTTTCCTCCAAAAAAACTTATAAAGAAACAAAAATATAATTACAAAATTTCAACATAAAAGTAAAAATAGAATTGAAACTCTTCAAATCCCAAAGAAGAAGCTGATGAGGTGCTTGATTGAGGCTTGGCTTTACTTCAATTTGTACTTGAGAGGATGTGGACGATGTTGGAGAAGATTGCTTTGAAGGCTCACTAAAATTTGTGCACAACTTTTTTTTCTTTAGATTTTTAATGTTCCTCACCAAAACTAAAAGATTCTCTCTTTGAATTCTTTAATCTTCCTTTCTAATTGATTCTCCACCTTTAAATACCCTTAGAGTGAAGAAAAAAACCTATTTTCTAGGTCAGATTCGTTCAGATTTGATTGGATTAGGAGGGATATTTTAATTTTTTCTCTAAAATTCTAATCAGATCTAAGACTCCTCAAATCTAATCTTATTGATTTGATAATAAAAATAAAAATAAAAATAAAAATTAAATCTAATTTAATTATACCTTTACTTCGGGTAATCTAATTATCCTATGATGATCTTGATGTTTGCTTGAGGTTCTTGATATAGCCATGCAAGTGCCTAACTTCTATCGATATCTATTCGGCCAAGATCTGAAGATCTTTTTCTTCTCAATCAATCCTCCAAAAATTAGATCTAGATCTAATTTTGTAGATCTTCAAAATGGCTTTTGAAGAACATTCATTGTCTCTTGCAGCAGTACTGCCTTCTTCCTTTTCTAGCACTTTTCACTTGCTTGGATCGCACCTTCTTCATGCCCAAAGTCCCTTGGGCATGGAGAGGAGAGAGAGGACCAGAGGGTGGTGTGTAGAAGGAGGAAGAGGGGCGATGTGGCATGGGCTAAAGGTAAAGAATTGAATTCTAGGTGCAGATAGGGTTTATATGGACCCTACTGTGCCATGTAGTGCCACATCATCCTGACCAATCATGGCCCTTTATGCAATCAGATCTAAATCTGATTGATAGAATAACATCATCTGATCCAATCAGATTAGAGATCCTCAAAACTCTCCTTAGGTGGCACCAAGACTGGATCAAACAAGTCTTTTTGGCGCCACCTAATTTAATCCCCTGAAGCAACTGGAGTCCCATCTATATGGGACTCCATCTTCTATCCTCATGGGGTGCATGCCTTCCTAGGCATGTGTCCCTTTTCTATCTGCTTTTTAGTAGGGGGATAAGTTTCTAGGTTCTCTCCTATGGGTGCATGATACATGGGCAGATGTCTAAGTATTTAGGGTTAATATTTGACCAATGTCCGAAGATAAAATTTAGCAGGTAACAAAAAATGATAGGTGTTGTCTAAAATTTATCTCATAAATTAAGATAACCCTTTTCTAACTTAGAAAAGCTCCAGTTAGACCAAGTAAAGATTTCTGAGTGAGCCCAAACACATTTGGCTTAGTCAAGACAAGCTTTAATGATTGTTAAAGAAGAACATTAGGCTCAATCGTGTGCTAGCATAATTTTCTTCAACCTAATTGAATCTTATTTAAATCAATTGAACTGGATTAATCTAATTGATGATATCTAAATCCAAATCCTTGTTTGTATAATCTAGTTATTTTTAGTTCTGTATAGTAATGGGATATGTCGTGATCTCTATCATCGACATCATCGAAACACCTTCCGATGGATCAGAACTTTTTTGATTCAGATAACTAGTATGATTGATCATCCAAATCATTCTAATTACTCACAAAATCCATCAGTGATACCCAGCAGCATATGGTGGCAACCCATCAAAACTGAAAGCGAACCTCTCGGTGCAGTTACCTATGTGATTAAGTTTCTCTATCTTGAGCTCTGACTAGATTAGGGTTAAGATGATCTCGTTAAATCCTAATATCTGTCATATGAATTAATCATTCGATTGAAGTTTAATGTAAAAATCCTAATAGAAATTCTTTCTATTATTTCACTCTACTGTGGCCATCAGCTTATGTGAAGGGAAAATCCTATTTTTCGGATTAGATTCATTCAGATCTGATTTGATCAAGAAAGATATTTCAAAATTTTTCTTCTTAGATCTAAATCAAATCTGAGACTCTTCAGATCTAATTTTATTAATCTAATAAAATAAAAATTAAATAAAATAAATTAAATCTAATTTAATGATATCTTATTATGGGTAATCCTATTATCTTATGATGATCCTGATGTTTGCCTGAGATTTTGGATGTAACCATGCAAGTGCCTGGCCTCTACCGATATCCACTCGGACAGAATTTAGAGATCTTCTTCTTCTCAATCTATACTCCAAAGATCAGATCTAGATTTGATCTTGAAGGTCTTCAAAACATCTTTTGAAGATCTGGTGTTGTCTCTTGCAGCAGTGCTGCCTTCTTCTTTCTTGTTGCCTTTCTCTTGCTTGGATCACACCAAACTTAAGCCCAAAGCTTGTTGGGCATGGAGAGGAGAGAGAGGATCTAAGGATGGCATGAAGAGAGAGGGAGAAAAGCCTTGTGGCATGGGCAAAGGGTAGAGTCTCTCAATCCTAGGCGTAGATAGGGTTTATATAGATCCTACTGCGCCATGCAGTGCCACATTATCCCGACCAATTACAGCTCTTCATGCAATCAGATCTAAATCTGATTGATGGGATGACATCATCTGATCTAATCAGATTAGAGTCCCTCACAAACCTCCTTAGGTGGTGCCAAGATTGGTCAAAGATGACTCTTTGGTGCCACCTAAGTTGAATGCACGAAGCAACTGGAGTCCCATCTATATGGGACTCCAATCCTTATCCACATTGGGTGCACGCCTCCCTAGGCATACACCCCTTGCCTTTTTGCTATTTAGTTGGGGAAAAGAGTCAAAGCTCTCTCCTATGGGTGCATGACATATGGGCAAATGTCTAAGTGTCAAAGGTTAATATTTGACCAAAGTCCAAGGATAAGATTTAGCAGATGATGAAAAATAGCATGTGTTATCTCAAATTTATCTTATAAATTAAGACAACCTTTGTCTGACTTGGACAAACTCCAGTCAAACCAAGTAAAGGTTCCTGAGTGAGCCCAAACATATTTGGCTCAGTTGAGAAAACTTTTAATAATTGTTGAAGGGGAATATCAGGCTCAATCGTGTGCTAGCATGATTTTCTTGAATCTAATTGAATCTTATTCAAATTAGTTGAACTAGATTAGTCCAATTAATGATATCCAAATTCAAACCCTTATTTGTGTGATCCAGTTAGATTTAATTCCATATGGTAATGGGATATGTCATAATCTCTATCATTGACATCATCGAAACACCTTCCGATGGATCAGAACTTTTCTGATTCAGACAACTAGTATGATCGATCATCCAAATCATTCTAATTGCTCCCAAAATTCTCTAGTGACACCTAGCAGCATATGGTGGCAACCCATCAGAATTAAAAATGAACCTCTTGGTGTAGTTATTTGTGTGATTAAGTTCCTCCATCTTAAGCTCCGATTGGATTAGGGTTAAGGTGATCTCATCAAATCCTAATTTCCATCATATGAATTAATCATTCGATTCAAGTCCAATGTAAAAATTCTAAGAGAAACTCTTTCTATTATTTCACTCTGCTATGGCCATGGGCTTATGGACTTGATTCTCATGATGATCATAGGGCCGCTCCTTATCTACCGAGGTAGATAGATCCCTTATTGGTGCAATCCAATTCTCACAATAAACATGCTATAGCCAACATAAAATCTCAGGGTTCCGAATGGCTAAGAGATCGAGTTATGGTGTAGTAAAACTATAACACCCTCAAGGTGAATTGTCGATGTACCTTAGGTTAAAGAACCAGACACATCACTATAGCTTCGAGCCAGTCAATAATGAGAAGGTAGACTTCCTGATGACTACTCAAGGTGATCACGCTCAGTACCCTCATTCTCTAACGAGTACCTATACTCTCGCTTTGGTGTCTCTACACCATAGACTCAAGACTCATCTATCCTAAAAAAGCAATCATACACCAACCTTTCGAATCAATCACCATCCTTATGATGATTCTATGGTCAGGAGCATTTTATGAGTTAATAAAAAATTCATGTCTTAAATTTTTTATGCTTGAAAATATGAACTATCATTATCATTATCTCAAAGAATGTATCACAGACACTTTCAAATACACACTATGATAAAAAATAATCCATTTTATTATTTATAGCCAAAATTATAATTTTGTCCTTAGATGTGTATTACAAGTGTTAGCCAATTCTGACTTCTTGGGCACACATATCTAACAAACTCCCACTTGACCTAAAGCCAATTGGCTACAAATCTAAGTCCCATCTTCTCAAGGTGGGTTTTAATCTTCTGCTAGTCCAATGGCTTTGTGAGTGGGTCTACCACATTGTCTACAGAGTTATCTCTCTTGACCTCGACATAACCCTTCTCGAAGTAATTGTGGATGAGGTGATATCATCGCTCGATGTGCTTGAATTTTTGGTGAGACCTTGGCTCCTTAGCAAGGGCTATGGTGCTATTGTTGTCACAGTATAAAGGAATGGCATCTGATGACATCACTTTAATCTCTGTGGTAAATTTTTTGTACCAGAATGCCTCCTTCATAGCTTTTAATGTAGCGATATATTCTGCTTCCATGGTGGAATCTGCTATCACTGTCTACTTGGAACTCTTCCAACTGACAGCACCACCATTACACAAACAGACTCCTAGATGTCGACTTTCGATCATCTATATCGGACATAAAATCTGAATTTGTATATCCTGGACTTGGAGTTCTCCATTACCAAAAAGCAACAACATATCCTTAGTTCTTCTCAAGTACTTAAGGATATATTTCATAGAAGTTTGGTGTTCTTCATCTAGATTCGACTGATATCTGCTCGTGACACTCACAACATGGGCTATATTAGGTTGTGTACATAACATGGCATACATGCGCCTCCCTATTGCTGAAGCATAAGGGATCTTGCTCATGTGTGCTAGAGCACATCTTCTTGGAGAGATGAATGCCATGTCTAAAGGGTACCAAACCCCTCTTGGAGTTTTCCATGCTAAACCTCTTTAGCACTTCCTCTATGTACATCTTCTGTGAAAGACCTAGCATCCTATTCGGTCTATCTCTATAGACCTTAATTTCTAGAATGAAGGATGCTTCTCCTTGGTCTTTCATGAAGAATTCTTTGGACAACCACATTTTAACTATGGTCAACATGGAAATATCATTCACAATAAGGAGGATATCATCCACGCACAGTACGAGGAAGACAATAGCACTCCCACTGACCTTTTCAAAAATACATGGTTCCTCCTCATTTTTGATGAAACCAAATAATTTGATCACATCATTAAAATGAGTGTTCCAGCACCAAGATGCTTGCTTAAGCCCATATATGGACATTTGCAGTTTGCATACTTTGTGATTAGCATCACTGGATGTAAAACCTAGTGGCTGTTCCATATAGATATCTTCCTTGAGGTATCCATTTAAGAATGTTGTTTTCACATCCATTTACCATATTTCATAATCAAAATAGGCTACAACAACAAGCAATGTATGGATGGACTTTAGCATAGCTACTGGCGAAAAGGTATCATGATAGTTAATGCCTTCGTGCTGACTATAATCTTTTGCCACTAATCTAGCTTTGAATGTCTCCACATTCCCATCTACACCAATCTTTTTCTTGTAGATTCATTTACACCCAATAGATATAATACCTTCTGGTGGATCTACCAAGGTCCAGACTTGGTTTGAGTGCATCAAGTCAATTTCTAACTTTATTGCCTCTAACTATTTCTCAAAGTCTATATCTGATATCGTCTCGTCACAGGTTTTGGGATCATCACCAAAAACCCCATTACCTATGAGGAATATTTTCTCTACTTTCTCTGAGATAGTACCTAAGTACCTCTCAAGGGGATGGAAAATTCTTTCTAATCTACGAGATGGAGGAGGTAGTGATTGTATTAGCTCAACCTAATTTGGTTCCATAGGGTCCTTAGTTCGTTGCTCTTGTGAGACTTTTTTCTTGAGCTTGATTTGCTTTCCAATGCCGCTATCTTGAATAAATTATTTTTTAAGAAAGATGGCATGCCGACTCACAATCACATTTTGGTCTTTTAGAATGTAGAAATAATATTCTAATGACTCTTTAGGATACCCTATAAATCGAGATCTAAAGGATCTATAGTCTAACTTATTCGTTTGTTGTCTTTTGACATGAGCCGGACAACCCCATATTCTGAGATAACTCAAACTTGATTTCTTACCATGCCATATCTCATACGGTATGATAGAAATAGTTTTAGAAAAAATTCTATTCAGTAAATATATAGCAGTTAACAGACTATGTCTCCAAAGAAAATCAGGAAGGTCTATGAAGCTCATCATGGATCAGACCATATCTAATAGGGTCTGGTTCCTCCGTTCTGAAACTCCATTGAGTTGAGGTATTTCAGGTGAAGTCCATTGAGAGATTATGCCATTTTGCTTGAGATAGTCCAAAAGTTTCTGACGAAGGTATTCACCTTCTCAATCTGATCGAAGAATCTTAATGAGTTTTTCAGTTTGATTTTCTACTTCATATCTGAATTCTTTGAACTTTTCAAAAGCTTCAGACTTGTGTCTCATAAGATACATGTACTCATATCGAGATAAATCATCGGTAAAGGTTATAAAGTAGATAAAGTTACCTCTAGCTAGTACATCAAATGGGCCCCACACATCAGTATGTACTAGGGCAAGTAGACACAAATTGCCATGAAGACATGAAGACATGATTTACAAATTGTGTCTTCATTTTGTATCTTCATTTTGCCATGAAGACATGATTTACAAATTGGATATGACTCGGAAGTCAACGGACTCAATAGCCCAATTTTCTCCAATTTGTTAACCCTATCTTCTGCTATATGACCTAGCCTCAGGTGCCATAGATACCTATTATTCGGACTATCCCTGGGTCATTTTACTGCATTCATATTTTGCTCGATATTAAAAATAGATACATCAATATGTAATTGATAGAGACCATTAATGGAGAAACCACTTGTAATTTTATTTCTTTCAGAAAGAATATTATAATGATCCTTAAGAAAACTAATTACATAGCCTTCTTATGCTAAACATGAAACAGAAATCAAATTCCTACTTGCAGTAGGCACATAATAACAATCCCTAAGTACTAAGTCTAAGCCAGATGGTAGTCGAAGAGGGAAGGTTCCCATGGCCACAGCAACAACTCTTGCTCCATTTCTAACATGTAGGATCATCTCATCATCCTTCAGCCTCCTGCTATCCTCAAGATCCTACATGAAAGTGCACAAATGAGCACCAGAACCAGAGTCAAGCACCCAACTAGTTGTAGAAGAAATCATAAAGTTAGATTCAATAACGAGCATACCTCCAGAAGGACCTATCTCCTTCTTATTCATCAGGGTGGCTAGGTATATAGGATAGTTTTGCTTTCAGTGGCCGTCAGTATTATAATGAAAATACTTTTCTTTGTCAGCGGCCTTCTTCTTTCGCTTTGCCTTCTTTTTCTTTCCACCTTCTATCTTCTGCCTTTTCATAGACTTCTTCTTCTTTCCAAAATATTTTTTCTTGGAAGAAGTCCATTCCATAGCAAGTACTGAGCCTTTAGAACCTTTCATAGAAAACTCAATAGTAACCAACATGTTCATAAGCTCGGCTAGAGTACTCTGAAGTTTATGCATATGGTAGTTTATAATGAACCGCCCATATGCATCAGTCAAGGATTGCAGAATAATGTCATTCTGTAGATCCTTGTCTAACTTCACTCTGAGCTTCTCAAGCTCTTCCAAGTTCTTGATCATCATCAGATAATGATCTTGGACTGACTGTCTATCATGCATTTTAGCCTTAAACAATCATTTAGTAATCTGATATTTGACTACGTGACTCTGTTCACCAAACAACTCTTGTAGGTGAGCCAACATTTGGCGGGTAGTTTTGATATCTTCATGTTGGCACTGAAGCTCATCAGACATCGAGCTTAACATATAGTATTTGACCTTATTATCTTCATCCATCCATTTGTCAAGGGACGCTCTCTATTCAGTGGACGGACGGACTGATAAGGTGGGAGGATCTTGGTCCAATACATGAGTTAACTTCTTGGAACCTAAAATGATTTTGAAGTTTCGGAGCCAATCCTTATAATTGGATTCGGTCAGTCTATGGGTGTCCAGGATACGAGCTAGTTGGTTGGATGCAGACATTTTTTTTTTTTTATAGAAAGTCAAAGTTTCTAGTTAGATTTTATAATTAAGACTTAAATAATTTATTTAAGAATTTGATTTTTAAATAAATTAGCTTCCACTATTTTCTTGGATCCCTACACTTCCTCTGTAGAGATGCAAAAATCTTCATGATTAATGATTTTAGTGGATGGTGCAGTCCCACCAACTGACTCATCATCTCATCTAATAGTTATTGGTGATGGGTTAGCCAATGAGTGAACAATTCTTGTCCAATGATTCTCTAATCATGGTGCACCCAAGCTTGATCTCTAATTCATGAATCTCACCATGCCTGGAATATTGATCCACTCCTTAGTTAAGTTAGATCCACCATTTGCATAGATTGAATTCCTAATTGGGTCTCTCACCGTATCTAAAATATTGAGCCCGATATATCTTCCAGCCCGTAGCATCCAATGCCTAATAGACATGGTTGCATCTTTTCAGTGCAACTATACCATAGTGACCAGCTAAGAACAATCAACTCTGGGAAGAGCACGCACATCTACACTGGTGGAAGATCTTAGATTTAATATTTTCTTAGGAAGATTTGATTTAGGTCTCTTTAAACTTGACTTGACATAGTCATAACCATTATGACTAACCTAGTGGCATGGGTTAGCTTAGATTATTAGCCACCTCAGATCAGAACTGAGCCAACAAATATGGCTAGCTAAGTGAGACTGATGGAAGAGATATGCCATTAACTTGATAAGAATGCATTCAAGTTGAGTAGCTTCTAATTAAAAATCAGTCGGTTGTATTTGCCAATCCTACCTTAGACACCAATTTATTGAGCCAAAAATAATTGGGTTAGCCAACAATCCAGACTCTAACCATTGAACCTAATTAGGTCTTAACTTGATCGATCACTCATGTGACTCGACCTTGACCTAGACTTAATCCTATTAGGCTGGTCAATTTAAGCACTCTTGATCCCATCAAACCGACTCTTGATTCGGTTTGATCGATCGCTAGACCTAATTAAGCTATCCAAGATCGAACCCAATTTTATGAATATATCTTAGATCTGAAATTCTCAATTTTAGATCTAATATATTTTATAATCTTAATTTTTAATTAAGTATAGGGTTCATAAATAAAACATATAAATACAATCCTAGAATTTCAGGATCTAGGATTTTGCAAAAAATAAATTTTTTATTTTTGATTAAGGATGAATGCATAGCACCTCTACACGTCATAAGAACATCCCATCAAATGGAAGGAGAGGGACTTTAAATCCTACTTTGTTCTTATGACCGGATGGCCAAGGAGAATGCCTTAATCAGAAATATGATGAATCTACAAAACTAGTTAGATCTACATATATATCACATATATAAAATTGATCCAACTTAAAAACATGTTTTGCATACATCTCATATATCATATCAAGCATATTTTCAGATCTAAATTATCTCATAAATATCTAAAAAATAAAATTTATATTTGATCATATCAAATTAAATTTATTCTAGATAACTTTTTAGAACTATTCTACAACTAGTCTAAACATGCATCTATCATATCTCATATGAACAAAATTAAATAAATTTATTTTATATTTTTTAGATCTAATTATAATATTTATAATATCAAAAAATAATAAATAAATAGATTTAAAATTATAATTAATTAAATTAAAATTATGATCATCCTAGACTATACTTAGAATAATTCTATTTCTAATCTAGTCATTCATCTCATACATCTTAGATCTAGATTATTTAATTTTTTTAATTTTTAATTTTAGATCTAATCACATCTAATGTGATATCTAAAATCATCTAATTATTAAATTAAAATTATACTAAAATTAGATCTAAATAATTATGGAACCTAGCTCTGATATCAGTTGAAGAAAAAATCCTATTTTTTGGGTCAGGTTCGTTTAGATCTAATTTGATCAAGAGGGATATTACAAAATTTTTTCTCTTAAATCTAAATCAGACCTAAGACTCTTTAGATCTAATTTTATTAATCTAATAAAATAAAAATCAAATAAAATAAATTAAATCTAATTTAATTATATCTTATTATGGGTAATCCTGTTATCCTATGATGATCCTGATGTTTAACTGAGATTCTGAATGTAGCCACGCAAGTGTCTGACCTCTATCAATATCCACTCAGATAGGATCTGGAGATCATCTCCTTCTCAATCTATACTCCAAAGATTAGATCTGAATCTGATTTTGAAGGTCTTCAAAACACCTTTTGAAGATTAGGTGTTGTCTCTTGAAGCAGGCTGCCTTCTTCTTTCTTATCGCCTTTCTCTTGCTTGGATCACACCAAACTCGATCCCAAAGCTTCTTAGGCATGAAGAGAAGAGAGAGGATCTAAAGGTGGCATGGAGAGGGAGGAAGAAAAGCCTTATGGCATGGGCAAAAGATAGAGTCTCTCAATCCTAGTCGCAGATAGGGTTTATATAAACCCTGCTGCACCATGCAGTGCCACATCATCCCGGTTGATCATATCTCTTTGTGCAATCAGATCTAAATCTGATTGGTGGAATGACATCATTTGATCCAATCATATTAGAGTCCCTCACAAACCTCCTTAGATGGTGCCAAGACTGGTCAAAGATGACTCTTTGGTGCCACCCAAGTTGAATGTATGAAGTAACTGGAGTCCCATCTGTATGAGACTCCAATCCTTATCCACTTAGGTCCCTAGGCATGCACCCCTTGCCTTTCTACTATTTAGCAGAGGGACAAGGATCAAAGCTCTCTTCTATGGGTGCATGATACATGGGTAGATGTCTGAGTGTCAAAGGTCAATATTTGACAAAAGTCCAAAGACAAAATTTAGCAGGTGATGAAAAATGGTAGGTGTTGTCTCAAATTTATCTTATAAATTAAGACAATCTTTTTCTGACCTAGACAAGCTCCAGTCAGACCATGTAATGATTCCTGAGCGAGGTCAAACACATTTGGCTCAGTTGATACAACTTCTAATGATTATTGAAGGAGAATATCTTGTTCAATCATGTACTAACATGATTTTCTTAAACCTTATTGAATCTTATTCAAATCAATTAAACCGGATTAGTCCAATTGAAAATATTCAGATCCAAACTCTTGTTTGTGTGACCCAGTTAGGTTCAATTTTGTATGATAATGGGATATATCATGATCTCTATCATTGACATCATCAAAACACCTTTCGATGGATCAAAACTTTTCTGATTCAGACAACTAATATGATCGATCATCCAAATCATTCTAATTGCTCCCAAAATTATCCAGTGACACTTAGCAGCATATGGTGGCAACACATCAGAACCAAAAATGAACCTCTTGGTGCAATTATTTGTGTGATTAAGTTCCTCCATCTTGAGCCCTGATCGGATTAGGGTTAAGGTGATCTCGTCAAACCCTAATTTTCATCATATGAATTAATCATTCGATTCAAGTCCAATGTGAAAATTCTAATAGAAACTCTTTCTATTATTTTACTTTGTCATGGCCATGGGCTTATGGACTTGATTCTCATGATCATCATAAGACCGCTTCTCATCTATCGAGGAAGATGGATCCCCTATTGGTGCAATCCAATTCCTACAATGAACATGCTATAGCCAACATACACCTCAGGATTCCCAATGACTAGGAGATCAAGTTATGGTGTAGTCAAATTATAACACCCTCAAGATGAACTATCGATGCACCTCAGGCTAAAGAACCAGACATATCACTGCAGCTTCGAGCCAGTCATTGATGAGAAGGTAGACTTCTTGATGACTGCTCGAGGTGGTCACGCTCAGTGGCCTCATTCTCTAATGAGTATCTATACTCTCACTCTGGTGTCTCTACACCATAGACTCAAGACTCATCTATCCTAAAGAAATGATCATACACCAACCTTTTGGATCAATCACCATCCTCATGATGATCCTATGGTCGGAAGCATTTTATGAGTTAATAAGAAATTCATGTCTTAAATTTTCAACTTTTAAAAATATGAACTATCATTACCATTAACTCAAGGGATGTGTCACAGACACTTTCAAATGCACATTATGATAGAAATTAACCTATTTTATTAATTATAGTAAAAATTATAATTTTGCCCTTAGATGTGTATTACAAGTGTTAGCCAATTCTGGCTTCTAGGGCACACATATCTAACATTATAGACTTGATTCTTATGATCATCATAGGGCTACTCCTCATCTACCAAGGTAGATAGATCTTCTATTGGTGCAATCCAATTTCTATAATGAACATGCTATAGCCAACATACACCTCAGAATTTTGAATGGTTAGGAGATCGAGTTATGGTGTAGTCAAACTCAAACACCCTCAAGGTGAACTGCCGATGCACCTTAGGTCAAAGAACCAGACATACTACTACAGCTTCAAGCCAGTCATCGATGAGAAGGTAGACTTCCTCATGACTGCTCGAGGTGGTTACGCTCAGTGCTCTTATTCTCTAACGAGTACCTATACTCTCACTCTAGTGTCTTCACACTATAGACTCAAAACTCCTTTATCAAAAAGAAGTGATCGTACACCAATCTTTCGGATCAATCATTATCCTCATAATGATCCTACGGTCGGAAGCATTTTATGAGTTAATAATGAAAATTCATGTCTTAAATTTTCAACTTTTGAAAATATGAACTATCATTACCATTAACTCAAGGGATGTATCACAGATGCTTTCAAATACACACTATGATAGAAAATAATCTATTTTATTATTTATAATTAAAATTATAATTTTATCATTAGAAGTATATTACAAGTGTCAGCCAATCTGGCTTCTAGGGCACATATATCTAACAAATTTCCACTTGACCTAAAGTCAATTGGCTACAAATCTAAGTCTCATCTTCTCAAGGTGGGCTTCGATATTCTGCTGGCCCAACGGTTTTGTAAGTAGGTCTGTCATATTGTCTGTAGAGTCGACTCTCTTGATCTCAACGTTATCTTTCTTAAGATAATCTTGGATGAGGTAGTATCGCCGCTCGATGTGCTTGGATTTCTACTGAGATCTTGGCTCCTTAGCAAGGACTATGGTGCCAATACTATCGCAGTACAGAGGAATGGCATTCGATGGCATCACTCTGATCTCTGTGGTAAACTTCTTATACCAGAATGCCTCCTTCGTAGCTTCTGATGCAGTGATGTACTCTGCTTCCATGGTAGAATTTGCTATCACTGTCTGCTTGGAACTCTTCCAACTGACAGCACCTCTATTACACACAAACAGACTCCTAGATGTCGACTTTCGATCATCTATATCGGAAATAAAATCTGAGTCTATATATCCTTGGATTTGGAGTTCTCCATTACCAAAAACCAACATCATATTCTTAGTTCTTCTTAAGTACTTAAGGATACATTTCACAGAAGTCCAGTGTTCTTCACCTGGATTCGATTGATATTTGCTCGTGACACTCACAGCATGGGCTATATCAGGTCATGTACATAACATGGCATACATGAGGCTCCCTATTGTTGAAGCATAAGGGATCTTGTTCATGCGTTCAATCTCCTTAGGTGTGTTGGGATATTTTCTTGGAGGGATGAATGCCATGTCTGAAGGATACCAATCTCCTCTTGGAGTTTTTCATGTTAAACCTCTTTAGCACGTCCTCTATGTATATCTTTTATGAAAGACCTAGCATCCTATTCGGTCTATCTCTATAGACCTTAATTCCTAGAATAAAGGATGCTTCTCCTAAGTCTTTCATGGAAAATTTTTTAGATAACCATATTTTAACTATGGTCAATATGGAAATATTATTCCCAATAAGGAGGATATCATCCACGTACAGTATGATGAAGACAATAGCGCTTTCATTGACCTTTTTGAAAACACATGGTTCCTCCTCATTCTTGATGAAATCAAACAATTTAATCACATCATTAAAATGAATATTTCAGCTTCGAGATACTTGCTTAAGTCCATATATGGACCTTTGCGGCTTGCATACTTTGTGATCAACATCACTGGATGTGAAACCTAGTGACTGTTCCATATAGATATCTTCCTCAAGGTATCCATTTAAGAACGTCATTTTCACATCCATTTATCATATTTCATAATCAAAATAGGCTGCAATAGCAAGCAATGTGCGGATGGATTTTAGCATGGCTACTAGCAAAAAGATATCTTGATAGTCAATTCCTTTGCACTGACTATCTCCTTTTGTCATTAATCTAGCTTTGAATGTCTCCATATTCCCATCTGCACCAATCTTTCTCTTATAGATCCATTTACACCCAATAGGTATTATACCTTCTGGTGGATCAACTAAGGTCCAGACTTGGTTTGAGTGCATCGAGTCAATTTTTGACTTCATTGCCTCTAACCATTTCTCTGAGTCGATATCCGATATCATCTCATCATAGGTTTTGGGATCATCACCATGAACCTCATTACCTATGAGGAACATTTTCTCTACTTTCTCTAAAATAGTACCTAAGTACCTCTCAGGGGGATGGAAAATCTTTTTCGATCTATGAGGTAGAGGTGGTAGTGATTGTATTGGCTCAACCTGATTTGGCTCCATAAGTTCCTTAGCTTGTTGCTCTTATGAGATTTCTTCCTCGAGCTTGATCTACTTTCCAATGCCACTATCTTGAATAAACTATTTTTCAAGAAAGATGGCATGCCGACTCACAATCACATTATGGTCTTCTGAAATATAGAAATAATATCCTAATGACTCTTTAGGATATCCTATGAATCAAGCTCTAAAGGACCTATAGTCTAACTTGTCCACTTATTATCTTTTGACATAAGCCGGACAATGCCAAATTTTGAGATGACTCAAACCTAATTTCTTACCATGCCATATCTCATACAGTATGGTAGGAATGATTTTAGAGAAAATCCTATTTATTAAATATATAGCAATTAACAGACTATGTCTCCAAAAAAAATCAGGAAGGTCTGTGAAGCTCATCATGGATCGGACCATATCTAATAGGGTTCAAATCCTCCATTCTGAAACCCCATTGAGTTGAGGTATTCTAGATGGAGTCCATTGAGAGACTATGCCATTTTGCTTGAGATAGTCCAGAAATTCTTGACTAAGGTATTCACCTCCTCGATCTGATTGAAGAACCTTAATGGGTTTTTTAGTTTGTTTTTCAACTTCATATTTGATTTTCATAAATTTTTTAAAGGCTTCAGACTTGTGCCTCATAAGATACACATACCCATACTGAGATAAATCATTAGTAAAGATTATGAAATAGTCAAAGTTGCCTCTAGTCGGCACATCAAATGGGCCACACACATCAGTATGTACTAGGGCAAGTAGCTCAATTGCCCTTTCTCCATGTCCTACCAAAGGAAGCTTAGTCATTTTGCCATGAAGATATAATTCATAAATTGGATATGACTTGGAAGTCAATGGACTCAATAGTCTGGTTTTCTTTAATTTGTTAATCCTATGTTCTGCTATATGACCAAGCCTTAGGTGCCATAAATACCTATCATTTGGACTATCCCTAGGTCATTTTGATCTTACAGCATTCACATTTTGCTCGATATTAAAGATAGATATATCAATATGTAACTAGTAGAGACTGTTAATAAGAAAACTACCTGCAATTTTATTTCTTTCATAAAGAATATTACAATGGTCCTGAAGAAAACTAATTATATAGCCTTCTTGTGCTAAACATGAAACCAAAATCAAATTTCTGCTTACAATAGGTACATAATAACAATCTCTAAGTACTAAATCTAAGCCTGACGGTAGTCGAAGAGGATAGATTCTCATGGCCACAACAGCAATTCTTGCTCTATTTTCGATGCATAGGATCATCTCACCATCCCTTAGCCTCCTGCTATCCTCAAGATCCTACATAGAAGTGCGCAAATGAGTACTAGAACCAGAGTCAAGCACCCAACTGGATGTAGAAGAAATCATAAGGTTAGATTCAATAATGAGCATGCCTCTAGAAGAACCTGTCTCCTTCTTATTCTTCAGGGTGGCCAGGTATGTAGGGTAGTTTCGCTTTCAGTGGCCATTAGTATTACATTGGTAATACTTTTCATTGTCAGCAGCTTTCTTCTTCAGCTCTGTCTTCTTTTTCTTTCCACCTTCTACCTTCTATTTTTTTATAGACTTCTTCTTCTTTCCAAAAATTTTTTTCTTGGAAGAAGTCCATTCCATAGCAAGTACTGAGCCTTTAGAACCCTTTATAGAAAGCTCAGCAGTAACCAGCATATTCATATGCTCGACCAGAGTATTCTAAAGTTTATGCATATGGTAGTTCATGATGAACTATCCATATGCATCAGTCAAGGATTGTAGAATTATATCATTTTGTAGATCCTGGTCTAACTTCACTTCGAGCTTCTCAAGCTCTTCTTGTGAGGATTTGTGGTGCTCCCAAGCCTTGAGAGGCCACGGGAGGAGTCAGGGGGTTGGCTCTAAAAATTTTAGGATCTTGGTTGGTGCTTCGAAGATCTGGGACATAAGGTGAAGTAAGGACCCAAAGTTGGAGAATCAAGACTATAGAAAGAAGATTTTCTGTAGGTTAGTTGGCTCAGTCTAAAACTAGATTGACTAAGTCTTAGTGCACAGGCAAAATAGAGAGCTGTATGTTCGAAATTGCTGGCACGACACAGGACTGGACCGGCTCAGTTTTAGACTGAGCTGACCTAGTGGAACTTAGCCAGCTCAGTGCTGAGACTGAGCTGGCTTAGTGCACGGACAGAGTTACATGAGGGTCTATTTTAGACTAGGGTCTGGGTTGATCCTAGGGATCTTAAGGCCTAGTTTGAGAGGTCTTAAGGGAGCTAATTCATGTATGAGTCGGGTCTACATCTAGAGGATGAGAGCATGGGAGACATGGGTGTACATGGCCTCGGTGAGTGCTTTCATGTATTGGGTTAGTTGGAGAGTTTTTTGGTCGGGCCTAATGGCTATGTATAAATACATAGGTTGTATTAGGATTTTCAAAGGTTGGAATCAATACAGACCTTTTCTTCCTAAACTCTCTTCTTCTCTTCTCTCTAGAGTTGCTGCCCTAGGGTTCTTGAAGAAGGCCTAGAGAAGGTGGCATCTCCCTCAAGACCAAGGAGGGAGGTGCCTTATCATAGATCTAGATGGAGAATGGGTGGTGTGCTATCCATAGAGAATGTCACAGATTCCTTTAGATCCATGCTAAAGATCAGGAGCTTCCACAACATGATATCGATGCTTGTGATGTTAAGGATGATTGACGTTCGAGCGATATCATGGGTCTATAATTTGGTATTAGAGCTAGGTGATGCCTGAAACATTGTGGATGGCAATATGGTATCAGAGCCAAGTTTCAGAGCCTGATGGTGCATGAAAGGGAAGGAGAAGTTGTATAAGGTAAAATCAAAAATCTGCACAAAGATTCCATGGTGTGTCTCAAATCTATCTTTATTATTACTATGGTTTGGTCATCCAGGAGCAGCGAGTTGAAGATGGAGGTTAAGAGGATTAATAGAAAGGGATGTTCTCAGGGTGGAAGGATTTGGTGCATGATTTGCCGATTGGTCTTAATAGAAAGATCAGGGTGTATGACGGTTATGTGATAGGCAGGGAGCACTGGAGTGCTGTAGTAGCACTTCCCTGGAGATGCAGGGCTGAGAGAGGCTCGGTGATGCAATAACCAAGAAAGGTATCTTAGTAGAGAGCATCAAGATTCTCTAGGAATATGGGCAGTGTAGGATTGTTGAAGAGAGGTTTTCCAAGGGTAATGGTCGAAAAAAGGCTGAAGAAGCGACTATACATCCTTCGATGTTCGAAAGATGAGAAAGTAGTTGGAGATGTATATAGCGGTTCGATCAGAGAATGGATTTGCGAAGCCTTAGGAGTGATGGATGAAGGAAAAACCTAGTTTTCTGGATCAGGTTCATTTAGATCTGATTGGATCAAGAGAAATATTTCAAAAATTTTTTTCTTAGATTCAAATCAGATCTGAGACTTTTCATATATGATATTATTGATCTAATAAAAGAAAATAAAATAAAAAATAAATTAAATCTAATTTAGTTTATCTTGTTGAGGGTAATCTGATTATCCTATGATGATCCTGATGTCTGTCCGAGGTTCTGGATCTAGCCATGCAAGTGCCAGACCTCTATCGATATCCACTCAGATAGGATCTGGAGATCTTCTCCTTCTTTATTATCTCTTCAAAAATCAAATCTAGATTTGATTTTGAAGATCTTCAAAACTTTTTTTGAAGATGTGAGTTGTCTCTTGCAGCAGTGCTGCCTTCTTTTTCTTGTCACCTTTCTCCTATTTGGATCGCACTAAACTGAAGCCCAAAAATTCTTTGGTGTGGGTAGGAGAGAGAAGACCTAAAGATGGCATAGAGGAGGAAGAGGGGCAGCCTTGTGGCATGGGCAATAGGTCAAGCTTCTTAGATCTTGGCGTAGACAGGGTTTTTATAGACCTTATTGCGCCATGCAGTGCCACATCATCCCGACCAATCACGATCTTTTGTGCAATCAGATCTAAATCTGATTGGTGGGATGACATCATCTGATTCAATCAGATGAGAGCTCCTCTGAATCATCCTTAGATGGAGCCAAGATTGGTCAAAGATAAGTTTTTGGCGCCACCTAGGTAGAGTCCCCGAAGTAACCTGGAGTCCTATCTGTATGGGACTCCAGGCGTCATTATCTTTGGGTGCATGCCTCCGTAGGCATGCACCCAATCCCTTTCCATTTTTTAGTAGGGGGACAAATCTCTATCTGCTCTCCTATGGGTGCATGACACATGGGCAGATGTCTAAGTGTGAAAGATCAATGTTTGACCAAATATCCAAAATAGGATTTAGCAGGTGATGGAAAATGGCAGGTGTTGTCTCAAATTCATCTTACAAATTAAGACAACCCTTTTTTGACCTAGACAAGCTCTAGTCAGATCAAGTAAAGGTACCTGAGTGAGTCCAAACATATTTGGCTCAGTCGAGACAACTTTTAATGATAATTAAAAGAGAACATTAAGCTCAGTCATGTGCTAGCATGATTTTCTTGAACCTAATTGAATCTTATTTAAATCAATTGAATTAGATTAGTCCAATTGATGATATCCAGATCGAAATCCTTGTTTGTATGACCCAGTTAGGTTCAGTTTCATATGGTAATGAGATATATCATGATCTCTATCATCGATATCTTTGAAACATCTTTCGATGGATTAGAACTTTTTTGATTCAGATAACTAGTATGATTGATCATCTAAATCATTCTAATTGCTCTCAAAATCCACTAGTGACACCTAGCAACATATGGTGGCAATCCATCAGAACTGAAAATGAATCTCTCGGTGTAGTTACCTGTGTGATTAAGTTCTTCTATCTTAAGCTCCAATTGGATTAGGATTAAGGTAATCTCGTCAAACCCTAGTATCCTTCATATGATTAATCATTTAATTTGAGTTCAATGTAAAAATCTTAATAGAAACTCTTTCTATTATTTCTCTGCCACGGCCATGGGCTTATGGACTTAATTCTCATGATTGTCATAGGGCTACTCCTCAACTATCGAGGTAGATAGATTTTTTATTGGTGCAATCCAATTCCTACAATGAATATGCTATAGCCAACATACACCTTAGGATTCCAAATGGCTAGGAGATCGACTTATGGTGTAGTCAAACTATAACACCCTCAAGGTGAACTATCGATGCACCTTAGGTCAAAGAATCAGACATACAACTGCAGCTTCGAGCCAGTCATCGACGAGAAGGTAGACATCCTAATGACTGCTCAAGATGGTCACACTCAGTGCCCTCATTCTCTAACGAGTAGCTGTATCCTCGCTCTGATGTCTCTACACCGTAGACTCAAGAGTCATCTACTATGAAGAAGTGATTGTACACCAACCTTTCGGATCAATCACCATCCTCATGATGATTCTACGGTCAGGAGCATTTTATGAGTTAATAATGAAAATTCATGTCTTAAATTTTCAACTCTTGAAAATAAGAACTATCATTGCCATTAACTTAAGGGATGTATCACAGACACTAAATGCACATTATGATAGAAAATAACTAATAGGAATGTGATGTTATTGTTAAAACACCATGTTTATCAATTTTAATCCAACTTCTTAAAATAATTAAAAATACATAGATAGCAGTGAGTCGGATCGAATCCACAGCGAAGGTAGTATTTTTATATTTAAAATCTTTGATTTTCTTAAAAGAAAAGAAAAAGAATTTGAAAATAGAATTTGAAGTCAGAAATTAAAAATTAAAATTATAAAGTAAAAATTAAATTATGTAGAAAAGTAAACTTGGTACTAAACTCTACTAGTTAAGTCTTAGCATCTACTTGCAGAAAAATAAAAAATAATAATTAAAATATAAAAATTAAATTATAATAAAAATAAAAAATATAAAATTAAAGAACATAAAAATAAATATTATATTAATTAAAATTTTATAATTTAAATACATAAAAAAAGAAAAATATTAAAATAGGCTGATCTCTGATCTTGGATCGGCATTGGCAAAAAGATGGTGTAGAAGCCTAGCTCTTCTTCTCGGCATCCATTGCTTTGAAGCCTTTGATCTAAAATATGGCTCTATCCTATACCAAAGCTTCACCTTAATCAAAGATGTTGATTTCTAGAGGCCTAGGGTCCTTTTTATAGAGCTAGGAGGGCTGGAGAGTTTTCTTCTGGGCAATGTGGGACTAAGGAGCTCTTTGATCGTCAAAATATAGAGAAATTTGAGTAAAAATTAGATTAAAAGGAGTTCTAGATGAATTCTATTGCTCTTGATGAAATCTGGCCATTGATAGAAATCCAATGGATCAAAAATCATCAAAATCGGATGTGTATCAGCCTAGATCAAGTTGGATTAAATTCTGGCCATCCGATCGCACGTTGATGGAGAAAATCTGGCTGCTAATCATGCATTGAGAGTCCTGGTCACCACTGAGAGCATTCTGGACTATCGGATCATCTCCTGAATTGAGCACTATTGTTGGATGGCGATCCGTGTGAAGTTTGAAGTTGAATCAAATCTAAAAATAACCATAGTTGTTCGATCTTGACCGTAAGCTACCGTAGCCGTTCGATTATACAATTACTATTCTCATGGACTGCATGGACCGACCACACCACACACCTTAACCAATCAGCACCTTCTATTGCCGAGTGAAAAGTCTAAAATATCCTATGAGCCACGATAGATTTTTGTGGACCCTTTAAGGGTCTAGGTCCACCATATGTCGCACCATGATTCGCCGGTTTCTGTTGAGCTGATGGTTCATGCCTGGATCATGGACTGGCTGGTGACTTCCATTGCTGAGTCAGCTTTGATGGCTTGGCTTGGCTTGCGGAGCCGACTGAGCCATTTTTTTTTTTTATTTAATTTTTATTTATTTTATTTCTTTAAAAATTCATATCTTCTCTGTTTTAGCTCTATTTTACTCAAAACTTATTTTATTATGATAAAAAAAATAAGCTCTTTCCATTGATAATAAAATTTTATTTTTAAATTTTTATTATTTTTAATTAATTTTTAATTAATAAAAATATTAATTTCTTAAAAATTATATATAAATTGATCATTAATTTTTAAAAATTAATATAAATTAATTAATAACTTAATATTTTTATTGATGAATTTATGGTACTTATCATACCCTCCAACTTAAGCTTTGCTCATCCTCGAGTAAAGAAAGAATTTAGTTTTAAATATCTTTTAACTTTAGAGTTTCGAATTTTATCTAAATAGTTTTCAAAATAGCCATTGATATTCAGTAAAGCTTAAGTAAGACATATCATTAGGATATTAATACTTATCAACAAAAAAATTAAGTAAAAAATATTAAATTTTTCTAAACTTTTTCTAAATTATTCCACCTTTATCTCTGATTTATCTAAACTTTCATATAGGCAAGTGTATTGCTACTTCCACCCTTCATTTATTGATTTTTATTTTTATATTGTCCACTTTTTGATGCGAATATCATTGCTTACTTAGGCAATGAGACCCAATTACTCGATGGAAAACCAATATTTTTTTTTTAATATTGTACCACTATTGAGTGTCTTAACCTCTTAAGCTTTCTATTTGATCCATGTAGCGAGTCTTGGGCCAATGACTCCCAAACCAATTGATTTTAGGACACTAGGTATAGAATACCCCTTGGGCTTACTAGCTCAAATCAAATAGGCTACGAGTTAAGACTAGCTTTACAATGAGCTTCTTTGCCCTTCCCACCTTTTGATGCAAAATTCAATGCTTGCTTAAGCAAAGAGGCCCGGTTAGTCAGTGAGAAGTACTTAAAAACTATTTTATTTAATTTTTCTATATGAAGAAATGTATAGTTACCCTACACAAGCTTATAAAAGGTAGACTTTTCATTGATGCGAGTAGAAATAATTAGAAATGCTCAAAAGAAAAACTTTTTATGTTCTAGACTTAACTCTTTATTGAATTTTCTTAATACTTGATTCCTCAATATCTCACAGATTTTTTGATCTATGTATCAATTTTTTTTTAAAGATGCTTAGTTTAATTTAATTCTTAAGCATAATCAGGTGTCTAAATACTAACTTTTTTGAGAACTTAAAATTTTAAAATTTTTATTTTTCTCCCTCCTAACTAAATCGATATTATCCTCAATGGAGAAGAAAAAATAAAGAATGTAATAAAGAACATGAAAGAATACACCCGACTATATTTTTGATCTAGCACATGCCTTTAAAAATTTAAGCTCTCCCTCAAACTTATTCAAATTATCCTAAAAAAAAATCAACTGAAAAGATAAATTAGACTAAAGAAAACTAAATATTGGGTTGCCTTCCAACAAGCACTAAGTTTACTATCTTCAGTCAGACACAATGTAGCTTACTATCCTGTGTCAAATATTGGATTGACAAATTCCAATGGTTTTGGATTGCCAATCTTAGAAAGTTGATTTCCTATCCCTTTATTGATATAATCATTATTAATTTTAGGGACATAATTTATGATCCCATTCTTAGACCCATATTTATTAAGAATTTCTTCTATTTATTCTTCTAAAATGCTCATAAATTGAGTTTTTGTATTAGGAGTTAAGTTTGATTCAATGGGTGCTGGAATCATGACAAAGGCGATTTTAATTTTGGAGGTAAATTAATATGATCTTGCTTAAACAACTCTGTTGACTCTTCATTACATGCCTCTTGATTTTTGTAAGAAGAACCGGCTTCTATGGTTGAAGAAAATAGGACATTAGGTTTATAAGTCTCGGATAAATCATCTATTCTCTTTTTTCCTATGTCTATCTCATTTAAACTGTAACCAGCATCAGTACTAATTTTTGACTTAGATTCTTCTATGTGGTTAGTCTTAGTACTAACATGTTCCTCTAAATTTTTATTTTGGCTAGCATTAGTACGAGCCTCTTTCACCTGATCTTGGTATGGGTCCATAAGAATCCTATAGCTTTTAAGTTCAGAAATTACTTTGGTATTCTCAGATTGAGAATTCTTAAGTGAGACATTAAATTGATAACTTAGTCTAGATGGTTGGTGGACATTAGGTGGGTTGATTGAAATTGGTAGGCTCGATAATTGATTTAGTTCTCTCCTCGTGTTAGACTCAGCTAGTTGTCTAATTTGAGCTTCTAACCTAACGATAGATTACTGTTGAGTCAGAATCAATTATTAAAGTTGGTTAAATCTATCACCAGCTAGATTGGTCTATTGAGGAGGTGGGTATGAGGGCTGATTATGATGTGGTGGCTGGATAAACTGACTAGGCTGACCATTATTATAGGTATAGTTTTGGTATTGGGGCCTGTTTTGATAATTTTGGATAGGTGAAATTTGGGTCTGAGCCTGAGTCTATTGGGATGTCCAAGAAAAATTAGAGTAGTTACTCCAATATGGATTATCTGAATTTGAAAGAAGATTATTAATCGACTTGGAGTAGCCTTAAGTAGCTTGAACTTGTTCTTGGATAAAATGTGAAAATTGTGCAGCATGATGGATTGGGCTAGGTGATGTGAATTGTGTAGAAAATTGTTGACCTAGGATTAGGAGTTGATCTAATTTCTGGGTAAGAAGGTCAACTTTATCTAATTTTTGGACTATTAGGTTCAGATTAGCCATTTGATTATTAGATTTAGTGTGAATCAACCATTCAATTAAGTTCAACTAAATCAGAAAAAGCGATTTCCTACCATGCATGTATAGTGTAACCCTAATGTATGGTTCAAAATTTTTTAGATTTTTTTTAGAATTTATATATATATATTTATTATTTTATTATATTATTATTTTTTAATTTTTTAATTATTTTATTTATTATTTTTAATTTAATTTAATAATTTATTTTAATATATTTTTTAGTTAGTTTAATTTAATTTTTATTTTATTTTTAGAGGAGAAAGAATAAAAAAAGAAAGAAGAGTTCTAAAGAAGAGGTCCTAAGGGAACCTAGAACTAAGAAGAGAGAAAAGAATTAAGTTTAATTAGGTTTGATATTAGTTAGCAATCAAGTTGGTCAATCAATCCAAACTAAGGGTTATCCTAGATCTAGATAGCTTCTAACTACCAAGGTCACCTTCAAGCCTTCCAAGTGTAGGATTAGCCAATCAACTGGCTAGGTAAGTATAAGATCGGTGGGAGTCCTCTCGTTGCTTGCCTTAGACACCAATTATGCTTGGCCAGGTAAGCTAATGGAATCAATTAGAAACCATCTTCCTTCGCATCCAGTCATTTCTAAACCACTTTCTTAGACACCAGTCAAATTGACTAATCCTAACCTGATTCAACTCTTAGGGTTCCTTGTCCTATTGAGCTCGAGTTCCTAGGGCTGATATCTAATTGATTTTAAAATTAAAGGCTTAGGTCAATGTAGGATGCTGGTTGGTTATTTGTAGGCCAAGAAAGGGTGATTAAATCTCCACCTTATCTTGTTTAATTGGGTGTTACCCTTAATTTGATTTAATATGATTTGCAAAAAAAAAAATTCAATCAAAGGGGTCTATGCAATTTAAACTAGATGTATGCAACTAATTAAATTCTGAAAGGCTTAACTTGCCTCTAGCAATCACCAGAAAAAATAAAACTAATATGATGCATGCTCTAAATAGTTAGAATTTCTAATCTTATCATGAGACTTTTAATTAGATTTAAATGGATATTATTTAAATTAATTTAAAAATAAAGTAAATAAATAAATAAATAGAAAAAAAGAGGACTAGAGTTAGGATTGATCTCACCAAGATTAAATGCTTTCTTTCTTTTCTCTTTTTTTTATAAAATAAATAAATAAAAAGTCAGTAAGCAATATTTAAAAAAATATTTATAATTAATTTATAAAAAAATAAAATAAATAAATAAAAAAATAGCATCTATTTCTTCTCCGACAACGACGCCAAAAACTTAGCGCATTTATCGAAATTATTTTTAATTTATTTAAAATAAATTAAAAAAATTTCAAAATAAAAAATTAAAAGTAATTTCTTGGTAATGATGCCAAAAATTTGATAGGAATGCATTGTTATCGTTAAGACACCATGTTTATCAGTTTTAATCTGACTTCTTAAAATAATTAAAATGAGTAGATAGCAGTGAGTCGGATCGAATCCATAGAAAAGATAGTATTTTTATATTTAAAATCTTTAATTTTCTTAAAATAAAAAAAAAAATATTTGAAAATAGAATTTTAAGTCAGAAATTAAAAATTAAAATTATGAAGTAAAAATTAAATTATGCAGAAAAGTAAATTTGGTACTAAGACCTACTAGTTAGATCTTAGCATCTACTTGTAGAAAAATAAAAAATAATAATTAAAATATAAAAATTAAATTACAATAAAAGTAAAAAGTATAAAATTAAAGAACATAAAAATAAGTATTATATTAACTAAAATTTTATAATTTAAATACATAAAAAAAGAAGAAAAAAATTAAAATAGGTTGATCTCTGATCTTGGATCGGCATTGGCAGAAAGATGGTGTAGAAGCTTAGCTCTTCTAGTCGGCACCCATTGATTTGAAGCCTCTGATCCAAAACGTGGCTCTGCCCTATACCAAAGCTTCATCTTGATCGAAGATATTGATTTCTAGAGGCCTGAGGTCCTTTTTATAGAGCTAGGAGGGCTGGAGAGTTTTCTTCTAGGCAATGTGGGACTAAGAAGCTCTTTGATCGTCAAAATATGAAGAAATCTAAGTGAAAATTAGATTAAAAGGAGTCTTGGATGAATTCTATTGCTCTAGATGAAATCTGGCCATTGATAGAAATCCAATGGACCAAAAATCATCAAAATCGGATGTGTATCAGCCCAGATCAGGTTGGATTAAATTCTAGCCGTCCGATCATGCGTTGATAGAGGAAATCTAGCCACTAATCATGCGTTGGGAGTCCTGATCACCGCTGGGAGAATTCTGGACCATCGGATCATCCCCTGGATTGAGCACTGTCATTGGATGGCGATCCGCATGTAGTCTGAAGCTGAATCAAATCCGAAAATAACCACAGTCGTTCGATCTTGATCACAAGCTACCGTAGTCGTCCGATCGTGCATTACTGTTCCCATGGACCATGTGAACCTACCACACCATACACCTCAATCAATCAACACCTCCTATTTCCGAGTGAAAAAGTCCAAAATTCCCTGTGAGCCGCGATAGATTTCTATGGACCTTTTAAGGATCTTGGTCCACCACGTGACGCATTGTGATTCACCATTTTCTGCTAAGCTGACGGTCCACCCCTGAATCGTGGACCGACTGATGGCTTCCATGGCTGGGTCGGCTTTGACCGCTTGGCTTGGCTTGGTGGCTTGGCTTGCGGAGCCGACTGAGCCATTTTCTTTTTTTTTAATTTTTATTTATTTTATTTCTTTAGAAATTCATATCTTCTTCATTTTAACTCCGTTTTGCTCAAAACTTATTTTGTTATGATTAAAAAAATAAGCTCTTTCCAATTATAACAAAATTTTATTTTTAAATTTTTATTATTTTTTAATTAATTTTTTAATTAATAAAAATATTAATTTCTTAAAAATTATATATAAATTGATCATTAATTCTTAAAAATTTATATGACTTAATTAATAAATTAATATTTTTACTGATAAATTTATGGTATTTATCAATAATTTATTTTATTATTTATAATCAAAATTATAATTTTGCCTTTAGAAGTATCTAACAAGTGTCAGCCAATTCTAGATTCTAGAGAATACATATCTAACAAACTTTCACTTGAATTAAAGCCAATTGTCTACAAATCTAAGTTTCATCTTCTCAAGGTTGATTTTGATCTTCTACTAGCCCAATGGCTTTGCAAGTGGGTTTGCCGCATTGTCTGTGGAGTCGACTCTCTTGACCTCTACGTATCCTATCTTGAGGTAATCATGGATGAGATGGTATCATCGCTCGATGTATTTAAATTTTTTATGAGACCTCAGCTCCTTACTAAGGGCTATGGCACCATTATTATCGCAGTATAGAGGAATGACATCTGATGGCATTACTCCGATCTCTATGGCAAACTTCTTGTATCAGAATGCTACCTTCACAGCTTCTAATGCAATGATGTATTTTACTTCCATGGTGGAATCTGCTATTACTGTCTATTTGAAACTCTTCCAACTGATAGCATGATCATTCACACAAATAGATTCTCAGATGTTGACTTTAATCATCTATATCGGACATAAAATCTGAGTCAGTATACCCTTGGACTTTGAGTTCTCCATTACCAAAAATCAAGAACATATCCTTAGTTCTTCTCAAGTACTTAATGATACATTTCTTAGAAGTTCAGTGTTCTTCTCTTGGATTTGACTGATATTTGCTTGTGACACTCACAACATGGGCTATTATTAGATATATGCCCTAGAAGCTAGAATTGGCTGACACTTGTAATACACTTCTAGGGATAAAATTATAATTATGACTATAATAAATAAAATGGGTTATTTTCTATCACATATGTATATTTAGTGTCTGTGATACATCCTTTGAGTTAATGGTAATGATAATTCATATTTTCAAGAGTTGAAAATTTAAGACATGAAGAATCATTGTTAACTCATAAAATGCTTCCGACCATAGGATCATCACGAGGATGATGATTGATCGGAAGGTTGGTGTACAATCGCTTCTCTTTAATAGATGAGTCTTAAGTCTATGGTGTGGAGACACCGGAGCGAGAGTATAGGTACTCGTTAGAGAATGAGAGCACTGAGCGTGACCATCTCGAGTAGTCATTAGGGAGTCTACCTTCTCGTCAATGACTGACTCAATGCTGCAGTAGTGTGTCTGGTTCTTTGACCTGAGGTGCATCAACAGTTCACCTTGAGGGTGTTATAATTTGACTACACCATTACTTGGTCTCCTAGCCATTCGAAACCCTGAGGTGTATGTTGGCTATAGCATGTTCATTGTAGGAACTGGATGGCATCAAGATGGAATCTATCTACCTCGGTGGTAGAGGAGCAGCCCTATGATGATCATGAGAATCAAGTCCAGAAGTCCATGGCCATGGCAGAGTGAAATAATAGAAAGAGTTTCTATTTAGATTTTCACATCGGACTCGAATCGAATGATTACATCATATGACAGAGACTAGGGTTTGACGAGTTCACCTTAACCCTAATCTGATCGAGGCTCAAGATAGAAGAACTTAATCACACAGGTAGCTGCACCAAGAGGTTCACATTCAGCTCTGATGGGTTGCCACCATATACTGCTAGGTGTCACTGGTGGATTTTGGGAGCAATTAGAATGATTTAGATGATCGATCATTCTAGCTGTTCGAATCAGAAGAGTTCTGATCCATCGAAAGGAGTTTTGATGATATCGATGATAGAGATCATGACATATCCCATTACCATACAGAACTGAACCTAACTGGATCACACAAACAAGAGTTTGAACCTGGTGATCATCAATTGAACTTATCTAGTTCAATTGATCTGAATGAGATTCAATTAGGTTCAAGGAAATTGTGCTAGCACTCGATTGAACCTAACGTTCTTCTTTTGCTATCATAAATTAGTTGTCCTGACTGAGCCAAAGGAGTTTGTGCTCAATCAGAGGCCTTCATATGGTCTGACTGAAGGTTGTCCAAGTCAAAAAAGGTTGTCTTATTTTGTAAGACATTACCTCCAAGTCAAAAAAGGTTGTCTTATTTTGTAAGACATTACCTGCCATTTTTGGTCACCTGCCATTTCTTGTTCTTTGACTTTGGTCAAAAGTCTACCTTTGACTGGTCAAATGTTGACCATTGATACTTTGACTTTTGACCACATATCATGCACCTATTGGAGAGCTAGTGGGGGCCTGTCCCCCTGCCAGAACTTGGCAAGGAAGAGGGTGTACGCCACCCTTGGCGTGTGCCCAAGTTGGAGGCGCCTAGGAGTCCTTGTTGGACAAGGACTCCATCTCCTTTTTGGATTCCAATTAGAGTTCTCCTAAGAACCAACTTTGACTGGTCTTAGGCGCCCTCTAAGGAGGAATCCAGGGGACTCTATTCCCACCAATCAGATTTAGATCTGATTTCATAAAGAGTTGTGATTGGTTGGGAAGAAGAGAAGTTGGATCACAGACAGTCTATAAATAAGACCCTGCACCCAACCCAGATAATGATTGAAAGTGATTGAAAGGAATCACAATTCCCACATCCCAAGGCTGCCTTTCCCTTCTTCCTCCATGCCAAACCACCTTCTCCCTCTCCTCTCCATGTCCAAAAGGAGTTTTGGATTTTTGGTTGGTGCGATTCAGATCAAAGAAAGGCGATTGAAAGCTAGAAGGCTGCACTGCTGCAAAGGACGACTGCTGATCTTCAAAAGAAGTTTTGAAGATCCTCCAAATCAGATCCAAATCTGATTTTTGGAGCTGTGATAGAGAAGAAGAGGATCTCTAGATCAAGCTCGAGTGAATATCGGTAGAGGCCAAGCGCTTGCGTGGCTAGATCTAGAATCTTCCACTGCATATAGGATCATCAACGGATAATTGGATTACCCAAATCAGGTAAATTAAATTTGATTTAATTTATTCTTATTTTATTTTATTTATTAAAATAATAAGAATCAAATCTAAAATATCCTAGATCTGATATAGATCAAAGAAAATTTTTTTTGAAATATATCTCCTGATCTGATCAGATCTGAACGAACCTGGACCGAAAAATCAGGATTTCCCTTCAACTGGTATCAGAGCAAGGTTCTAAATTATTTAGATCTAATTTTAAATTTATTTTAATTATAAAATAAGTGATTTTAGATGTCACATGAGATGTGATTAGATCTGAAATCAGAAAAAATTAAAATTAAATGATTTGGATCTAAGATTAGGAAATATGCATGACTAGTTCTAAAATAGAATAGTTCTATAGAATAGTCTTGCATGTTTTTGATTTAATCTGATTTAATCATATTTTAGATCCTTTTATTTACTATTTTTTGATATTATAAGTATTATAATAACATCTAAAAAATAGCAAATAAAATTATTTAATTTTAAATATCATATGAGATATGATTGATGCATGTCTAGACTAGTTGTAGAATAGTTCTACATAATTGTCTAGATTAGAATTTATTTTGATTAGATCAAATTAAATCTAATTTTTTAGATTATTATGAGATAATTTAGACCTGAAAATATGCATGATTCGATACATGAGATGTATGCAAAATATGCCATGATTAAATCTAATTTATATATGAGATATATGATATAGATCTAAAACTGTTTTGTAGTATTGCATGTTCCTGATTAAGGCGTTCCTCTTGGCCGTCCGGTCATAAGAATGAAGAAGGGTTTAAAGGCCCTCTCTTTTCATTCGATAGGGTGTTCTTATGATGTGTAGGGGTGCTGCGTGTTCGTCCTTAATCAGAAACCCAAAACTTACTTTCTGTAAAACCCTAGATCCTGAAACCCTAGGATTTATTGTGCATATTTTATTTATGAACCCTACTTAATTAAAAATTAAGATTATGAAATATCAATTAGGTCTAAAATTGAGAATTTCAGATCTAAGACATATTCATAATATTGGGTTCGGGCTTGGGTAGCTCAATTAGGTCTAAGCGGTTGATCAAACCGAATCAAGAGTTGGTTAGATGGGATCAACAATGCTTAAATTGACCGGCCTAATAGGATTAAGTCTGGGTCAAGATCGAGTCACGATCAAGCAAGACCTAATTAGGCTAAGAGGTTAGAGTCTGGATTGTAGGCTAACCCAATTGGTTCTGACTCAACAATTTGGTGTCTAAGGTAAGTTTGGCACATACGACCGACTGGTTTTTAATTGGAAGCTACTCATCCTGAATGCATTCTTGTACGAGTTAATGGCATATTCCTTCCACCAATCTCACTACCTGGCCATATCTATTGAAACAGTTTTGATCTGAGGTGGTCAATAATCCGAGCTAACCCATGCCACTAGGTTAGTCATAATTGTTATGACTATGATAAGTCTAGTTTAATGAGACCTGGATCAATTCTCCCTAAGAAAAGATTAAGTCTGAGGTCTTCCACCATTGTAGATGTGCGGGCCCTTCCCGAGGTTGATTGTTCTTGGCTGGATACAGTGGCTCAGTTGCACCGGGAAGATGCAACCATGTCTATTAGGCATTGGATGCTATGGGCTGGAGGATGAGTTGGGCTCAATATTTTGGATACGGTGAGAGACTCAATTAGGAATCCAGTCTGTGCAAATGGTGGGTCTAACTTAACTAAGGAGTGGATCAATATTCTGGATACGGTGAGATTTATGAATTAGAGACCAAGTTTGGGTGCACCATGATTAGAGAATCATTGAACAAGAGTTGTTCACTCATTGGCTAACCCATCACCAATAACTGTTAGGTGAGGTGATGAGTCAGTTGGTGAGACCGCACCACCCATTAGAAATCATTAATCATGGAGATTTTTGCATTTTTACAGAGGGAGTGTAGGGATCCAAGAAAATAGTGGGAGCTAATTTATTTAAAAATAAAATTCCTAAACAAATTGGTCAAGTCAAAATTATAATATCTAACTAGAATCTTTGATTCTCTACAGAAAAATGTCTGCATCCAACCCATTGGCACGTATCCTGGACACACATAGACTGACTGGACCCAATTATAAAGATTGGCTCAGGAACTACAAAATAGTTTTGGATTCCAAGAAGTTAACCCATGTACTGGACCAGGCCCCTCCCACCTTACCAGCCCGTCCATCCATTGAATAGAGAGCGTCTCTAGAGAAATGGATAGATGAAGATAATAAGGCCAGATATTACATATTGGGCTCGATGTCTGATGAGCTCCAGCGCCAACATGAAGATATCGAGACTGCTCGCCAAATGTTGGCTCATCTACAGGAGATGTTTGGTGAACAGAGTCGTGCAGCCAAGTATCAAGTTATGAAATGACTTTTTAAAGCTAAGATGCGTGATGGGCAGTCAGTCCAAGATCACTATTTGATAATGATCAAGGACATGGAAGAGCTTGAGAAGCTCGGTGTGAAGTTAGACTTGGACCTGTGGAACGATATTATTCTGCAATCCTTGACTGATGCATATGGGCAATTCATCATGAATTACCACATGCATAAACTTCAAAATTCCTTGGCCGAATTAATGAATATGCTGGTTACCGCTAAGCTTTCTATGAAAGGTTCTAAAGGCTCAGTTTTTGCTATGGAATGGACTTCTTCCAAAAGAAAGTCTTATGGAAAGAAAAAGAAGTCTACGAAAAAGCAGAAGGTGGAAGGAACAAATAAGAAGAAGGCAGAACCAAAGAAAAATGCCGATGTCAAAGAAAGGTGTTTCCATTGCAACAACGACGGCCATTGGAAGCGGAACTGCCCTACTTACCTGGCCACCCTAAAGAACAAGAAGGAAGGTCCTTCTAGAGGTATGCTCGTTATTGAGTCCAACCTTACGGTTTCTTCTACATCCAGTTGGGTGCTTGACTCTGGTTCTAGTGCTCATCTATGCACTTCCATGCAGGGTCTTGAGGATAGCAGGAGGTTGAGGGATGGAGACATGATCCTATGAATTGGTAATAGAGCAAGAGTTGCTGCAGTAGCCGTGGGAACATACCCTCTTCGATTACCATCTATTTTAGACCTAGTTTTGAAAGACTGTTATTATGTGCCTGCAGCTAGCAGGAATTTGATTTCTATTTCATGCTTAGCACAAGAAGGCTATGTGATCACCTTCTTTAAGGACCATTGTAACATTCTTTATGAAAGAAATAAAATTGCAAATGGTTTCCTTATTAATGATCTTTATCAGCTACATATTGATGTACCTGTTCTAACTATCAAGCAAAACATAAATGCCAAACGACCTAGGGATAGTCCAAACGACAGATATCTATGGCACCTGAGATTAGGTCATATAGCAAAAGATAGGATCAACAAATTGGAGAAAAATAGACTATTGAGTCCATTGACTTTCGGGTCATATTCAACTTGCGAATCCTACCTTCAAGGCAAAATGACCAAACTCCCTTTTGTTGGACATGGGGAGAGGGCTACAGATCTCCTTGCCCTAGTACATACTGATGTGTGCGGCCCATTTGATGTGCTGGCTAGAGGCAATTTTATCTACTTCATTACCTTTACCGATGATCTATCTAGGTATGGATATTTGTATCTTATAAAACATGAGTCTGAAGCTTTTGAAAAGTTCAAAGAATTCAGACATGAAGTAGAAAAACAAACTAGAAAACTCATTAAGGTTCTTTGATCAGATCGAGGAGGTGAATACCTTAGCCGAAAATTCCTAGACTATCTAAAGAAAAATGGCATAGTCTCTCAATGGACTCCACTAGGAATACCTCAACTCAATGGGATTTCAGAATGGAGAAATCGGACTCTATTGGATATGGTTCGATCCATGATGAGCTTCACAGACCTTCCTAATTTTCTTTAGGGACACTCATTATTAACTTCAATTTATCTGCTGAATAGGATTCCCTCTAAAATTGTTCCTACCACACCGTATGAGATATGGCATGGTAAGAAACCAAGTCTGAGTCATCTCAGAATTTGGGGTTGTCCAGCTCACGTCAAAAGACAACAAGCGGACAAGTTAGAGTTTAGGTCCTTTAGAGCTCGATTCATAGGATATCCTAAAGAGTCATTAGGATACTATTTCTACATTCTAGAAGACCACAATGTGATTATGAGTCGATATGCCATCTTTCTTGAAAAATAGTTTATTCAAGATAGCAGCATTGAAAGGCAGATCAAGCTTGATGAGAAAGTCTCACAAGTACAACGAGCTAAGGACCAATTGGAACCAAATCAGGTTGAGCCAATAAGAACACTACCTCCTCCACCTTGTAAATTAGAAAGAGTTTTCCATCCCCCTGAAAGATACTTAGGTATTATTTCAGAGGACGTAGAGAAAATATTCCTCGTAGGCAATGGTGCTCATGGTGATGATCCCAAAATCTACAATGAGGCAATATCAGATATCGACTCCGAGAAATGGCTAGAGGCAATGCAGTCAGAAATTGACTCGATGCACTCAAACCAAGTCTGGACCTTGGTAGATCCACCAGAAGGTATAGTACCTATTGGGTGTAAAGGATCTTCAAGAGAAAATTGGTGCAGATGGAAATGTGGAGACATTTAAGGCTAGACTAGTGGCAAAAGGCTATAGTCAACGTGAAGGCATTGACTATCAGGATACCTTTTTCCTAGTGGCTATGCTAAAATCCATCCACACATTGCTTGCCGTTGCAGCCTATTTCGATTACGAAATATGGCAAATGGATGTGAAAATGGCGTTCTTAAATGGATATCTTGAGGAAGATATCTATATGGAACAGCCGCTTGGTTTCACATCCAGTGATACTGATCACAAGGTTTGCAAGCTGCAAAGGTCCATACATGGACTTAAGCAAGCATCTTGGAGTTGGAACACTCATTTCAATGATGTGATTAAAATGTTTGGTTTCATCAAAAATGAAGAGAAACCATGTGTTTTCAGAAAGGTCAGTGGGAGCGCTGTTGTCTTCCTCATATTGTACGTGGATGACATCCTCCTTATTGGGAATGATATTCCCATGATGACAACAGTCAAATTATGGTTGTCCAAGGAATTCTCCATGAAAGACCTAGGCGAAGCATCTTTTATTCTAGGAATTAAGGTCTATAGGGATAGACTGAATAGGATGCTAGGACTTTCACAGAAGATGTACATAGAGGAAGTACTAAAGAGGTTTAGTATGGAAAACTCTAAAAGGGGATAAATACTCTTTAGACATGGTATTCATCTTTCCAAGAAGATGTGCCCCAGCATACTTGAGGAAATAGAACGCATGAGCAAGATCCCTTATGCTTCTGTAATAGGGAGCCTCATGCATACCATGCTATGTACAAAGCCGTTAGGCAAACAGAGGATCGAAGCCCACCTTGAGAAGATGGGACTTGGACTTGTAGCCAATTGGCTTTAGGACAAGTGGAAGATTGTTAGATATATGCCCTAGAAGCCATAATTGGCTGACACTTGTAATACACTTCTAGGGGCAAAATTATAATTATGACTATAATAAATAAACTGGATTATTTTCTATCACATATGTATATTTAGTGTCTGTGATACATCCTTTGAGTTAATGGTAATGATAATTCATATTTTCAAGAGTTGAAAATTTAAGACATGAATAATCATTGTTAACTCATAAAATGCTTCCGACCATAGAATCATCATGAGGATGGTGATTGACCCGAAAGGTTGGTGTACAATCACTTCTCTTTAGTAGATGAGTCTTAAGTCTACGGTGTGGAGACACCGAAGCGAGAGTACATGTATTCGTTAGAGAACGAGGGCACTGAGCGTGACCATCTCGAGTAGTCGTTAGGGAGTCTACCTTCTCATCAATGACTGACTTGATGCTGCAGTAGTGTGTCTGGTTCTTTGACCTAAGGTGCATCGGCAGTTCACCTTGAGGGTGTTATAGTTTGACTACACCATTACTCGATCTCCTAGCCATTCGAAACCCTGAGGTGTATGTTGGCTATAGCATGTTCATTGTAGGAACTAGATGGCATCAAGATGGAATCTATCTACCTCGGTGGTAGAGGAGCAGCCCTATGATGATCATGAGAATCAAGTCCAGAAGTCCATGGCCATGGCAGAGTGAAATAATAGAAAGAGTTTCTATTTAGATTTTCACATCGGACTCGAATCGAATGATTACATCATATGACAGAGATTAGGGTTTGACGAGTTCACCTTAACCCTAATCTGATCGGGGCTCAAGATAGAAGAACTTAATCACGCAGGTAGCTGCACCAAGAGGTTCACATTCAGCTCTGATGGATTGCCACCATATACTGCTAGGTGTCACTGGTGGATTTTGGGAGCAATTAGAATGATTTAGATGATCGATCATTCTAGCTGTTCGAATCAGAAAAGTTTTGATCCATCGAAAGGAGTTTCGATGATGTCGATGATAGAGATTATGACATATCCCATTACCATACAGAACTAAACCTAACTAGGTCACACAAATAAGGGTTTGAATCTGGTGATCATCAATTGAACCGATCCAGTTCAATTGATCTGAATGAGATTCAATTAGGTTCAAGAAAATCGTGCTAGCACTCGATTGAACCTAATGTTCTTCTTTTGCTATCATAAATTAGTTGTCCTGACTGAGCCAAAGGAGTTTGTGCTCAATTAGAGGCCTTCATATGGTCTGACTGAAGGTTGTCCAAGTCAGAAAAGGTTATCTTATTTTGTAAGACATTACCTGCCATTTTTGGTCACCTGCCATTTCTTATTCTTTGACTTTGGTCAAAAGTCTACCTTTGACCGGTCAAATCTTGACCATTGACATTTTGACTTTTGACCACATGTCACGCACCTATTGGAGAGCTGGTGGGGGCTTGTCCCCCTACCAGAATCTAGCAAGGAAGAGGGTGCACGCCACCCTTGGCGTGTGCCCAAGTTGGAGGCACCTAGGAGTCCTTGTTGGACAAGGACTCCATCTCCTTTTTGGATTCCAATTAGAGTTCTCCTAAGAACCAACTTTGACTGGTCTTAGGCACCCTCTAAGGAGGAATCCAGGGGACTTTATTCCAACCAATCAGATTTAGATCTGATTTCACAAAGAGTTGTGATTGGTTGGGAAGAAGAGAAGTTGGATCACAGACAGTCTATAAATATGACCCTATGCCCAACCCAGATAATGATTGGAAGTGATTGAAAGGAATCACAATTTTCATGCCCCAAGGCTGCCTCTCCCCTCTTCCTCCATGCCAAACCACTTTCTCCCTCTCCTCTCCACATCCAAAAGGAGTTTTGGATTTTTGGTTGGTGCGATTCAGATCAAAGAAAGGCGATTGAAAGCTAGAAGGCTGCACTGCTGCAAAGGATGATTGCTGATCTTCAAAAGGAGTTTTGAAGATCCTTCAGATCAGATCTAGATCTAATTTTTGGAGACGTGATAGATAAGAAGAGGATCTCTAGATCAAGCCTGAGTGGATACCGATAGAGGCCAGGCGCTTGTGTGGCTAGATCTAGAACCTTCCGCTGCATATAGGATCATAAATGGATAATTAGATTACCCAAATCAGGTAAATTAAATTTGATTTAATTTATCCTTATTTTATTTTATTTATTAAAATAATAAGAATCAGATATGAAATATACCAGATCTAATATAGATCAAAGAGAAAAATTTTTGAAATATATCTCCTGATCTGATCAGATCTGAACGAACCTGGACCGAAAAATTAGGATTTCCCTTCAGCTATATCAGGTCGTGTACATAACATGGCATACATAAGACTCCCTATTGTAGAAGCATAAGGGATCTTGCTCATGCGTTCAATCTCTTTTGGTGTGTTGGGACACATTTTCTTGGAGAGATGAATGCCATGTCTGAAGGGTACCAAACCTTTCTTGGAGTTTTCCATGCTAAACCTCTTTAGCACTTTCTCTATATATATCTTCTGTGAAAGACCTAGTATCCTATTCGGTCCATCTCTATAGATTTTAATTTCTAGAATGAAGGATACTTCTCCTAAGTCTTTCATGGAGAATTCTTTAGATAACCACATTTTAACTATGGTCAACATGGGAATATCATTTCCAATAAAGAGGATGTCATCCACATACAATATGAGAAAGACAATATCGCTCCCACTGACCTTTCTGAAAATACATGATTTTTTCTCATTTTTGATGAAATCAAATAATTTGATCACATTATTAAAATGAGTATTCTAGCTCCGAGATGCTTGCTTAAGTCCATATATGGACCTTTGCAGCTTGCATACTTGTGATCAGTATCACTGGATGTGAAACCCAACGGCTATTCCATATAGATATCTTCCTTAAGATATCTATTTAAGAATGCCATTTTCACGTCCATTTGTCATATTTTATAATCGAAATAGGTTACAACAACAAGCACTGTGTGAATGAATTTAAGCATGGCTACTAGCGAAAAGGTATCCTGATAGTCAACACCTTCGTACTGACTATAATCTATTACCACTAATCTAGCTTTGAATGTCTCTACATTTTCATTTGCACCAATCTTTCTCTTGTAGATCCATTTACGCCCAATAGGTACTATACCTTCTAATGGATATACCAAGGTCCAGACTTGGTTTGAGAGCATCAAGTCAATTTCTGACTTCATTGCCTCTAACCATTTCTCAGAGTCGATATCTAATATGGCCTCGTTATAGGTTTTAGGATCATCACCATGAACTCCATTACCTATGAGGAACATTTTCTCTACTTCCTCTAAAATAGTACCTAAGTACCTCTCAGGGGGACGAAAAATCCTTTTCGATCTTTGAGGTGGAGGAGGTAGTGATTGTATTGGCTCAACCTGATTTGGTTCCAAAGAGTCCTTAGCTCTTTGCTCTTGGGAGACTTTCTTTTTTAGCTTGATCTACTTTCTAATGCCACCATCTTGAATAAACTATTTTTCAAGAAAGATGGCATGTTGACTCACAATCATATTGTGATCTTCTAGAATGTAGAAATAATGTCCTAATGATTCTTTAGGATATCCTATGAATCAAGCTCTAAAGGACCTACAGTCTAACTTGTCTGCTTGTTGTCTTTTGACATGAGCCGAACAACCCCAAATTTTGAGATGACTCAGACTTGATTTCTTACCATGCCATATCTCATGCGGTGTGGTAGGAATGATTTTAAAAGAAATCCTATTTAGTAAATATATAGCAATTAACAAACTGTGTCCCCAAAAAAAATTAAGGAGGTCTGTGAAGCTCATCATGGATCGGACATATCTAATAGGGTCTAATTTCTCCATTCTAAAATTTTGTTAAGTTAAGGTGTTCCAGGTGGAGTCCATTGAGAGACTATGCCATTCTGCTTGAGATAGTCCAGAAATTTTTGACTAAGGTAATCACCTTCTCGATCTGATTAAAGAATCTTAATAGATTTTTCAGTTTGCTTTTCTACTTCATGTCTGAATTCTTTAAACTTTTCAAAGACTTTAGACTTGTGTCTCATAAGATACACATACCCATACTGAGACAAATCATCGATGAAGGTTATGAAGTAGACAAAATTGCCTTTAGTTGATACATCAAATGGACCACACACATCAGTATGTACTAGGATAAGTAAATCCATGGCCCTTTCTCCATGTCCCATAAAAGAGAGTTTAGTCATTTTGCCATGAAGATATGATTCATAAATTGGATATGACTCGAAAGTCAATGGACTTAATAGCCCAATTTTTTTTAATTTGTTAATCCTATCTCTGCTATATGACCTAGTCTAAGGTACCATAGATACCTATCGTTTGGACTATTCTTGGGTCGTTTTAATTTTAAGACATTCACATTTTGCTCAATATTAAAAATAGATATATCAATATGTAACTGGTAAAGACCGTTAATAAGAAAACCACTTGCAATTTTATTTCTTTCGTAAAGAATATTACAATGGTCCTTAAGAAAATAAATTACATAGCCTTCTTATGCTAAACATGAAACAGAAATCAAATTCCTGCTTGCAGTAGGCACATAATAATAATCTCTAAGTACTAAATCTAAACCAGATGATAGTTGAAGAGGGTAGGTTCCCACGGCCACAGCAGCAATTCTTGCTCCATTTTCAATGCATAGAATCATCTCACCATCCCTCAGTCTCCTGCCATCGTCAAGATCCTGCATGAAAGTTCATAAATGAGCAATGGAACTAGAGTCAAGCACCCAACTGGATGTAGAAGAAATCATAAGGTTAGATTCAATAATGAGCACACCTCCAGAAGGATCTGCCTCCTTCTTATTCTTCAGGGTGGCCAGGTATGTAGGATAGTTATGCTTCCAGTGGCCGTCAGTGTTGCAATGAATATATTTTTTCTTATCAGCGGCCTTCTTCTTCGACTCTACATTCTTTTTCATTTCTTCTTCTACTTTTTCATAGACTTCTTCTTCTTTCCAAAAGACTTTCTCTTGAAAGAAGTCCATTCCATTGCAAATACTGAGCCTTTAGAACCTTTCATTGAAAGCTCAGTAGTAACCATCATGTTTATAAGCTCAATAAGAGTATTTTAAAGTTTATGCATATGGTAATTCATGATGAACTGCCTATATGCATCAGTCAAGGATTGTAGAATTATATCATTCTACTGATTCAGGTCCAACTTCACTCCGAGCTTCTCAAGCTCTTCCAAGTCCTTGATCATCATCAGACAATGATCTTGGACTGACTGCCCATTATGCATTTTAGCCTTGAATAGTTGTTTAGTGACTTGATATTTGACTGTACGACTCTGTTCATCAAACATGTCTTATAGGTGAGCCAACATTTGGTGGACAGTCTTGATATCTTCATGTTGGCACTGAAGCTCATCAGACATTGAGCCCAACATGTAGTATCGAATCTTATTATCTTCGTCCATCCACTTATCAAGAGACGCTCTCTGTTCAGCAGATGGATGAGCTAATAAGGTGGAGAGATCCTGATCCAATACATAAGTTAACTTCTCGGACTCCAAAATGATTTTGAAGTTTTGGAGCCAATCCTTCTAATTGGGTTCGATCAGTCTATGGGTGTCCAGGATACGTGCTAATGGGTTGGATGCAGATATTTTATTTTCCTATAGAGAGTCAAAGTTTTTAGTTAGATATTGTAATTAAGACTTGATCAATTTATTTAAAAATTTAACTTTTAAATAAATTAGCTCTCACTATTTTCTCAGATCCCTACACTCCCTCTGTAGAGATGCAAAAATCTCCATGATTATAGATTTCTAATGGATGATGCAGTCCCACCAACTGACTCATCACCTCACCTAACAGTTATTAGTGATGGGTTAGCCAATGAGTGGATAACTCTTGTCTAATATTTCTCTAATCATGGTGCACCCAAACTTGATCTCTAATTTATGAATCTCACCGTGTTTGAAATATTGATCCACTCATTAGTTAAGTCAGACCCACCATTTGCATAGATCAAATTTTTAATTAGATCTCTCACCGTATCTAGAATTTTGAGCCCAATTTATCCTCTAACCCATAGCATCCAATGCCTAATAGATATGGTTGCATTTTTTTGATGCAACTGAACCACTATGATCAGCCAAGAATAATCAACCCCGGAAAGGACCCGCATATCTACAATGGTGGAAGACCTTATACTTAATCTTTTCTTAGGAAGTTTTGATTTAGGTCTCTTTAAACTTGACTTATAATAGCCATAACAATTATGAATAACCTAGTGGCATGGGTTAACTTGGATTGTTAACCACCTTGGATCAGGATTGGGTCGATAAATATGGCCAGGTAAGTGAGACCGGTGGAAGGGATATGCCATTAACTCAATAAGAACGCATTTGAGTCGAGTAGCTCCCAATTAAAAATCAATCGATTGTATCTGTTAGACTTATGTTAGACACCAAATTATTGAACTAGAATCAATCAGGTTAGCCTACCATCCAGACTCTAACCACTGAGCCTAATTAGGTCTTAGCTTGATCAATCACTTATGTGATTCGATCTTGACCAGACTTAATCCTATTAGACTGGTTAATTTAAGCACTCTTGATTCCATCTAATCAACTCTTGATTCAGTTTGATCAACCGCTAGACCTAATTGAGCTATCCAAGCCCAAACCCAATTTTATGAACATGTCTTAAATCTAAAAATTCTCAACTTTTAGATTCAACATATTTTATAATCTTAATTTTTAATTAAGTTTAGGGTTCACAAACAAAACATGTAAACAAAATCCTAGGGTTTTGCAAAAAATAAGTTTTAGATTTATGATTAAGGACGAACGTGCAGCACCCCTACACATCATAAGAACACCCCATCGAATGGAAGGAGAGAGCATTAAAATTCTACTTCGTTCTTATGACTGGACGGCCAAGGAGAATGCCTTAATTAGAAATATGAAAACTACAAAACTAGTTAGATCTACATCATATATCTCATATATAAAAATGATCTAACTGTAAACATGTTTCACATACATCTTCATGTATCATATCATGCATGCTTTTAGATCTAAATTATCTCATAATCATCTAAAAAATTAAATTTAAATTGATCATATCAAATTAAAATCTATTCTACATAATTATGTAGAACTATTCTATAACTAGTCTAAACATGCATTCATCATATCTCATATAAACAAAAATTAAATAATTTTATTTTCTATTTTTAGATTTTATTATAATATTTATAATATTAAAAATAGTAAATAAATAGATCTAAAAATTATAACTTAATCAAATTAAATTATGATCATGCTAGACTATACATAGAATAATTCTGTTCTACAACTAGTTATGCATCTTGTATAACTTAGATCTAAATTATTTAATTTTTAATTTTATTAATTTTAGATCTAATCAGATCTCATGTGATATCTCAAATTATCTAATTATTAGATCAAAATAAAAAATAAAATAAGATCTAATGAAAATGCAACCTAGCTCTGATACCAGTTGAAGGAAAAACATAATTTTCTAGGTCAAGTTTGTTTAGATCTAATTGGATCAAGAGAGATATTTTAAAAATTCTTCTCTTGAATCTAGATTAGATGTGAGACTTTTCAGATCTGATATTATTAATCTAATAAAAAATAAAATAAAAAATAAATTAAATCTAATTTAATTTATCTTATTGAGGGTAATCTGATTATCCTATGATGATCCTGATGTCTGCCTGAGGTTCTGGATCTAGCCAAGTAAGTGCCTGGCCTCTACCGATATCCACTTGGGTAGGATCTAAAGATCTTCTCCTTCTTTATCACCTCTCCAAAAATTAGATCTAGATCTGATTTTGAAGATCTTCAAAACTCCTTTCAAAGATGTGAGTTGTCTCTTGTAGCAGTGCTGCCTTCTTCCTTTTTCTATCGCCTTTCTCTTACTTCGATCGCACCAAACTGAAGACCAAAAATTCTTGGGTGTGGGTAGGAGAGAGAAGACCTAAAGATAGCATGGAAGAGGGAGAGGGGCAGCCTTATGGCATGGGCAATAGGTCAAGCTTCTTAGATCTTGGCATAGATAAGGTTTCTATAGACCCTGTTGTGCCATGTAGTGCCACATCATCCCAGCCAATCATGGTCTTTTATGCAATCAGATCTAAATCTGATTAGTGAGATGACATCATCTGATCCAATCAGATGAGAGCCCCTCTAAATCATTCTTAGATGGTGCCAAAACTGATCAAAGACAAGTCTTTGGCATCACCTAGGTAGGGTCCCCAAAGTAACCTGGAGTCCCATCTATATGGGACTCCAGGCATCATTATCTTTGGATGCACGCCTCCCTAGGTGTGCACCCCCTCCCTTTTTACTTTTTAGCAGGGGGACAAATCTCTATCTACTCTTTTATGGGTGCATGACATATGGACAAATGTCTAAGTGTCAAAGGTCAACGTTTGATCAAATGTCAGAAATAGGATTTAGTAGGTGATGAAAAATGGTAGGTATTGTCTCAAATTCATCTCATAAATTAAGACAACCCTTTTCTAATTTGGACAAGCTCCAGTCAGACCAAGTAAAGGTATCTGAGTGAGTCCAAACTTATTTGGCTCAGTTGAGATAACTTTTAATAATAATTAAAGGAGAATATTAGGCTCAATCATGTGCTAGCACGATTTCCTTGAACCTAATTGAATCTTATTCAAATCAATTGAACTGGGTTAGTCCAATTAATGATATCTAGATCAAAATGCTTGTTTGCATGATCTAGTTAGATTCAATTTTATATGGTAATGAGATATGTCATGATCTCTATCATCGACATCATCGAAACACCTTTCGATGGATTAGAACTTTTCTAATCTAGACAACTAGTATGATTGATCATCTAAATCATTCTAATTGCTCTAAAAATCTACCAATGATACCTAGCAGCATATAGTGGCAACCCATCAGAATTGAAAATGAACCTCTCGATGCAGTTACCTGTGTGATTAAGTTCTTCTATCTTGAGCCCCGACTAGATTAGGTTTAAGGTAATCTCGTCAAACCCTAATATCCGTCATATGATTAATCATTTGATTCAAGTCCAACGTGAAAACCTTAGTAGAAACTCTTTCTATTATTTTACTCGGCCATGGCCATGGGCTTATGGACTTGATTCTCATGATCATCATAGGGCTACTCCTCATCTACTGAGGTAGATAGATTCCCTATTGGTGCAACCCAATTTCTATAATGAACATGCTATAGCTAACATACACCTCAAGATTTTAAATGGCTAGGAGACCGAGTTATAGTATAGTCAAACTATAACACCCTCAAGGTGAATTATCGATGCACCTCAGGTCAAAGAACCAGACACATAACTGTAGCTTCGAGCTAGTCATCGATGAGAAGGTAGACTTTCTAATGACTGCTCGAGGTGGTCACGCTCAATTCCCTCAATCTCTAACGAGTACCTGTACTCTCGCTCTAGTATCTCTAGATCGTAGACTCAAGACTCATCTACTATGAAGAAGCGATTATACACTAACCTTTCGGATCAATCACCATCCTCATGATGATCCTACGGTCAGGAGCATTTTATGAGTTAATAATGAAAATTCATGTCTTAAATTTTCAACTATTAAAAATAAGAACTATCATTGCCATTAACTCAAGGGATGTATCACAGACACTAAATACACATTATGATAGAAAATAATCCATTTTATTATTTATAGTCAAAATTATAATTTTGCTCTTAGAAGTGTATAACAAGTACCAGCCAATTTTGGCTTCTAGGGCACACATATCTAACAATGAAGATGGATGACCCCTGGAGGTCCAGCAAGTCAGAGCTGGATGGCTATAGAGCAGCGTAGAGATAAGTCAAAGAGTGCTGGAGTGCTGCAAGAGTGCTACCTTAGAGGCACAGAGGCTGAGAGAGGTTCGGTGGTGCAGCAGCCGAGGAGTGTATCTCAGTAGAGAGTGTCAGTGGTATCTCAGGAAGATTGGGTGTAGGTCTCAGGGAGGGCCAAGCGGTCTCAAGGAGCACCAAGAGGTCTCAGGCTGTCAGAAGTATCATGGATTAGATTTTTTCTATAGGGGCATCAGGGAGAGTTGCGGTTCAAGTGGAGAATGGTTCTTCGGGTGCAGCTGAAGCAATGGTTGGTGTAGGGGCAGAAGAGAAGAACTAGGGTGGAATTTCCTTGGGTTCAATCATTAGATTTAGAAGAGTTGGATGAGCTCTTGAGTTTTGAAGGTGCCCATGGGTTGTGGAGGTATCTGAAATAGTTTCGAAGGGGTCTGCAGAGCGTGGAGGGTTTAAAGGGACAGCGATGGTGTTTGAGGTGCAGCGACAGGTCCAGCAGTGCAGCATTGGATGGTTGTCCTCAAGGGACTTAGTGACAAAGTTGGCTTCTGCAGCATCAAGTGGACTTCGGATATAGATGGAGCTCTGGAGAGGTGGCTTCATAATTGGAGAGAAATTTAACATGAGTTCAGAGCAGAGGGGTGCGGGAGGATCGATATCCTAGCACCAGCATCGGTGATGCACAGTTTTAGATAGAGTGGCATGTGCAGGAGGACAGGCATAGTTCTGAGATGACCATGTCAGGGTTTGTAGCGAGTGCTGGTACAGAAATGTTGTGGGTTCTCCATGAAAGTCTAGGAAAAGTGATACAGCTGCTATGTAGAAGGGATCCTATAATTTCAGGATGGTGTAGAGGTGAAAGCCAAGGTCTTCAGCGATGGAGGCGATCATTCCAAAGGCCTGAAGGGTGCACAATAGCTGCAGAGGATTGGTGGAGGTGATGTTTATAGAAGGGGTTATCGAGTATGCAGGGATAGCGGGAATGTGCAGGAGGTCATTATCAAGAGATTTGCCAAGGCTTGGGGCACCAAGATGAAGATTATGAGGATTTGTAGTGCTCCCAAGCCTTGGAAGAACACGAAAGGAGTCAGGAGGTTGGCTCCAGAGATTCTAAGGGCTTGGTTGGTGCTTCAGAGATCTGAAACATAAGGTGAAGCAGGAAACCAAAGCCGGAGAATTAAGACTGTAAAAAGAAGATTTTCTATAGGTTAGTTGGCTCAGTCCAAAATTGGGTTGGCTAAGTCTTAGTGCACAGATAAAATAGAGAACTGCATGTTTGAAACTGCTAGCATGGCACAGGACTGGGCTAGCTTAGTTTTAGACTGAGCCGACATAGTAGAACTTAGTTGGCTCAGTGCTGAGATTGAGCCGACTCAGTGCGCGGATAGAGTTATACGAGGGTCTGTTTTGGGCTAGGGTCTGGGTTGATCTTAGGGATCTTAAGGCCTAGTTTGAGAGGTCTTAAGGATGCTAATTCATGTATGGGTCGGATCTAGATCCAGAGGATAAGAGCATGGGAGACATGGGTATACATGGGCTTGGTGAGTGCTTTCACGTATTGGGTTAACCGAATAGTTTTTTGGTTGGGCCTAATGGCTATGTATAAATACATAGGTTGTATTAGGGTTTTTAAAGATTTGAATCAGTACAGACCTTTTCTCCCTAAACTCTCTTCTTCCCTTCTCTCTAGAGTTGCCGCCCTAGGGTTCTTGAAGAAGGCCTAGAGAAGGGGGGCATCTCCCTCAAGCCCAAGGAGGGAGGCACCCCATCACAGATCTAGATGGAGAATCGATGGTGTACTTGTTAAATATATGTGCCCTAGAAGCCAGAATTGGCTGACACTTGTAATACACTTCTAGGGGCAAAATTATAATTTTGACTATAATTTATAAAATGGGTTATTTTCTATCACACATGTGTATTTAGTGTCTGTGATACATCCTTTAAGTTAATGGTAATGATAATTTATATTTTCAAGAGTTGAAAATTTAAGACATGAATAATCATTATTAACTCATAAACAGCTCCCGACCATAGGATCATCACGAGGATGGTGATTGATCCGGAAGGTTGGTGTACGATCGCTTCTCTTTAGTAGATGAGTCTTGAGTCTACGGTGTGGAGACACCAGAGCGAGAGTACAGGTACTCGTTAGAGAACGAGGGCACTGAGCGTGACCACCTCGAGTAGTCATTAGGAAGTCTACCTTCTCGTCAATGACTGACTCGATGCTGCAGTAGTGTGTCTGGTTCTTTGACCTGAGATGCATCGGCAGTTCACCTTGAGGGTGTTATAGTTTGACTACACCATTACTCGGTCTCCTAGCCATATGGAACCCTGAGGTGTATGTTGGCTATAGCATGTTCATTGTAGGAACTGGATTGCATCAAGATGGGATCTATCTACCTCGGTGGTAGAGGAGTAGCCCTATGATGATCATGAGAATCAAGTCCAAAATCCATGGCCATGGTAGAGTGAAATAATAGAAAGAGTTTCTATTTAGATTTTCACATTGGACTCGAATCGAATGATTACATCATATGACAGAGACTAGGGTTTGACGAGTTCACCTTAACCCTAATCTGATCGGGGCTCAAGATAGAAGAACTTAATCACACAGGTAGCTGCACCAAGAGGTTCGCATTCAGCTCTGATGGGTTGCCACCATATACTGCTAGGTGTCACTGGTGGATTTTGGGAGCAATTAGAATGATTTAGATGATCGATCATTCTAGCTGTTCGAATCAGAAGAGTTCTGATCCATCGAAAGGAGTTTCGATGATGTTTATGATAGAGATCATGACATATCCCATTACCATACAGAACTGAACCTAACTGGGTCACACAAACAAGGGTTTGAATCTGGTGATCATCAATTGAACTGATCTAATTCAATTGATCTGAAATGAGATTCAATTAGGTTCAAGGAAATCGTGCTAGCACTCGATTGAACCTAACGTTCTTCTTTTACTATCACAAATAAGTTGTCCTGACTGAGCCAAAGGAGTTTGTGCTCAATCAGAGGCCTTCATATGGTCTGACTGGAGGTTGTCCAAGTCAGAATAGGTTGTCTTAATTTGTAAGACATTACCTGCCATTTTTGGTCACCTGCCATTTCTTGTTCTTTGACTTTGGTCAAAAGTCTACCTTTGACTGGTCAAACGTTGACCATTGACCCTTTGACTTTTAACCACATGTCATGCACCTATTGGAGAGTTGGTGGGGGCCTGTCCTCCCTGCCAGAACCTGGCAAGGAGAAGGGCACACGCCAAGGGTGGCGTGAGCCCAAGTAGGAGGCGCCTAGGAGTCCTTGTTGGACAAGGACTCCACCTCCCTTTTGGATTCCAATCAGAGTTCTACTAAGAATCCAGTTTGACTGGTCTTAGGCGCCCTCTAAGGAGGAATCCAGGGGTCTCTATTCCAACCAATCAGATTTAGATCTGATTTCACAAAGGGTTGTGATTGGTTGAGAGGAAGAGGAGTTGGATCACAAGAGGTCTATAAATAAGACCCTGCGCCCAACCCTAATTCAATAGAGATTTCCCATGCCCCAAGGCTGCCTCTCCCCTCTTCCTCCATGCCTAAACTTCTCCTCCTTCTCCTCTCCACGTTCCAAAAGGGTTTTGGATTTAGGTTGGTGCGATTCAGATCAAGGAAAGGCGATCAAAATCAAGAAGGCTGCGCTGCTGCAAAAGGACGACTGCAGATCTTCAAAAGAGTTTTGAAGATCCTCCAGATCAGATCCAGATCTAATTTTTGAAGGTGTGATAGAGAAGAAGAGGATCTCCAGATCCAACCCGAGTGGATACCGGTAGAGGCCAGGCGCTTGCATGGCTAAGATCCAGAACCTTCCGCTGCAATCAGGATCATCTACAGGGTAATATGATTACCCAAATCAGGTAAATTGAATTTGATTTAATTTATCTTGTTAAAATAATAAGAATCAGATCTGAAACATATCAAGATCTGATTGAGATCAAGAGAAAATTTTTGAAATATATCTCTTGATCTAATCAGATCTGGACGAACCTGGATCGGGAAATCAGGATTTTCCTTCAGTACTGCCCATAGAGAATGTCATAGGTTCTTTCAGGTCTGTGCTAAAGATCAAGAGCTTCCGTAATATGATATCGGTGCTTGTGATGTCAAGGATGATTAGTGTTCGAGCGATATCATGGGTTTACAATTTGGTATCAAAGCTAGGTGATGCCTAAAATATTATGGATGGCAATACTTTCAAGTCCTTGATCATCATCAGATAATTATCTTAGACTGACTATCCATTATGCATTTTAGCCTTAAATAGTCATTTAGTGATCTGATATTTGGCTGCATAACTTTGTTCACCAAATAACTCTTGCAAGTGAGCCAACATTTGGTGGGCAGTCTTGATATTTTTATGTTGGCACTGAAGCTCATTAAACATCAAGCCCAACATGTAGTATCTGAACTTATTATCTTCATCTGTCCATTTGTCAAGAGACGCTCTCTGTTCAGCGGACGGACGAGCTAGTAAGGTGAAGGGATCTTGGTCCAATACATGAGTCAACTTCTCAGAATCCAAAATAATTTTGAAGTTCTAGAGCCAATCCTTGTAATTGGGTCTGGTCGATCTATGGGTGTCTAGGATATGAGCTAGTGGATTGGACGTAGATATTTTCCTTTTTCCTATAGAGAGTCAAAGTTTCTAGTTAGATTTTGTAATTAAGACTTGACCAATTTATTTAGAGATTTAATTTTTAAATAAATTAGCTCTCACTATTTTTTTGGATCCCTACACTTCCTCTGTAGAGATGCAAAAATCTCTATGATTACTAATTTCTAGTGGGTGGTGCAGCCCCACCAACTGACTCATCACCTCACGTATCAGTTATTGGTGATGGGTTAGCTAATGAGTGAACAACTCTTATCCAATGATTCTCTAATCATGGTGCACCCAGACTTGGTCTCTAATTCATGAATGTCATCGTGCTCGAAATATTGATCCACTTCTTAGTTAAGTCAGACCTACCATTTGCACAGATTGGATTCCTAATTGTGTCTCTCACCATATCCAAAATATTGAGCCCAATCCATCCTCCAGCCCATAGCATCCAATGTCTAATAGATATGGTTGCATCTTTTCGATGCAATTGAACCACTATGATCAATCAAGAATAATCAACCCCGAGAAGGGCTCGCATATGTACAATGATGGAAGACCTTAAACTTAATCTTTTCTTAAGAAGATTTGATTTAGGTCTCTTTAAACATGACTTAACATAGCCATAACCATTATGACTAACCTAGTGGCATGGGTTAGCTCGTATTGTTAGCCACCTTAGATCAGGACTAGGCTGACAAATATGGCCAGATAAGTAAGATCGATGAAAGGGATATGCCATTAACTTGACAAGAATGCATTCGAGTTGAGTAGCTCCAAATTAAAAATCAGTCGATCGTATCTGCCAAACTTACCTTAGACACTAAATTATTGAGCTAGAATCAATTGTGTTAGCCTATAATCCAAACTCTAACCACTGAGCCTAATTAGGTCTTAACTTGACTGATCACTCATGTGACTCGACCTTGATCTAGACTTAATCCTATTAGGCTAGTCAATTTAAGTACTCCTGATCCCACCTAACCAACTCTTAATTTGGTTTAATCAACCACTAGATCTAATTGAGCTACGCAAGCCTAAACCTAATTTTATGAATATATCCTTGATCTAAAAATTCTTAATTTTAGATCTAATAGATTTCATAATCTTAATTCTTAATTAAGTTTAGGATTCATAAATAAAACATGTATATAAAATTCTAGGATTTCAGGATCTGGAGTTTTGAAGAAAATAAGTTTTTAATTTTTGATTAAGGTCGAACGTGCAGTTACCCTACACACCATAAGAACACCCAATTGAATGAAAGGAGAGGGCCTTTAAATCCTACTTCATTCTTATGACCGGATGGCCAAGGAGAATGCCTTAATCAGAAACATGATAAATCCACAAAACTAATTAAATCTACATCATATATCACATATATAAAAATTAATCTAACTAAAAATATGTTTTGCATACATCTCATGTATCATATCATGCATATTTTTAGATTTAAATTATCTCATAAATATCTAAAAAATAAGATTTAAATTTGATCATATCAAATTAAAATTTATTCTAGATAATTTTGTAGAACTATTCTATAATTAGTCTAAACATGCACCTATCATATCTCATATGAATAAATTAAATAATTTTTTTTAGATCTAATTATAATATTTATAATATCAAAAGATAGTAAATAAATAGATCTATAAATTATAATTAATTAAATTAAAATTATGATCATGCTAGACTACACATAGAATAATTCTATTCCTAGTCTAGTCATGCATCTCATACATCTTTGATCAAGATTATTTAATTTTTAATTTTTTGATTTTAAATCTAATCACATCTAATATGATATTTAAAATTATCTAATTATTAAATAAAAAATAAATTAAAATTAGATCTAATAAATTATCCAACCTGACTCTGATACCAATTGAAAAAAAAAACCTATTTTTTGGGTCAGATTCGTTCAGATCTGATTGGATCAGGAGGGATATTTCAAAAATTTTTTCTTTAAGATCCTAATTAGATCTAAGACTCCTCAAATCTAATCTTATTGATCTAATAATAAAAATAAAAATAAAGATAAAAATTAAATTCAATTATATCTTTATTTTGGATAATCTAATTATCCTATGATGATCCTGATGTTTGCTTGAGATTTTGGATGTAGCCACACAAATGCCTGTTCTCTACCAGTATCCATTCAAACAAGATATGAAGATCTTCTCCTTCTCAATCAATCCTCCAAAAATTAGATCTAGATTTGATCTTGAAGATCTTCAAAATGGATTTTGAAGAACAACCGTTGTCTCTTGCAGCAGTGCCACCTTCTTCCTTTCCTGGCACCTTTCACTTGCTTGGATCGCACCTTCTTCATGCCCAAAGTCCCTTGGGCGTGGAGAGGAGAGAGAGGACCAGAGGATGGCATGGAGAAAGAGGGAGAGGGGTTATGTGGTCTAGGCTAAAGACAGAAGAATTGAATTCTAGGTGCAGATAGGATTTATGTAGACCCTGCTACACCATGCAGTGTCACATCATCCTAGCTAATCATGGCCCTTTGTACAATCAGATTTAAATCTGATTGATGGAATGATATCATCTGATCCAATCAGATTACAGACCCTCAGAACACTCCTTAGTTGGCACCCAGACTGGGTCAAACAAGTCTTCTTGGTGCTACCTAATTTAATCTCCTAAAGCAACTAGAGTCCCATCTATATGGGACTCCATCTTCTATCCACATGGGGTGCATGCCTTAGGGGAGACCCATCTGCATCAGACTCCATCATCTATTCTCATGGGGTGCACACCTCCCTAGGCATTTGCCCCTTTTCTATCTACTTTTTAGCAAAGGGACAAGTCCCCAGGTTCTCTCCTATGGGTGCATGACACATGGGCAGATGTCTAAGTGTCCAGGGTCAACATTTGACTAATGTCCAATGAAAAGATTTAGCATGTGATAAAAAGTGACAGGTGTTGTCTCAAATTTATCTCATAAATTAAGACAACTCTTTTCTAACCTGGACGAGCTCCAGTCAGATCAAGTAAAGATTCTTGAGTAAGTCCAAATACATTTGCCTCAGTCAAGACAAGCTTTAATGATTGTTAAAGGAAAACATTAGGCTCAATCACGTGCTAGCACGATTTTCTTGAATCTAATTGAATCTTTTTCAAATCAATTGAACTGGGTTAATCTAATTGATAATATCCAGATTCAAATTCTTGTTGGTATGATCTGGTTAGATTCAGTTTCATATGGTAATGGGATATATCATGATCTCTATCATTGACATCATCGAAACACCTTCCAATGGATCAAAACTTTTCTGATTCAGACAACTAGTATGATCAATCATCCAAATCATTCTAATTGCTCCCAAAATCCACCAGTGACACCTAACAGCATATGGTGGCAACCCATCAAAATTAAAAGCGAACCTCTCGGTGCAGTGACTTGTGTGATTAAGTTCCTCTATCTTAAGCTCCGATCGGATTAGAGTTAAGGTGATCTCGTCAAACCCTAATATCCATCATATGAATTTATCATTCGATTCAAGTCCAATGTGAAAACCCTAATAGAAACTCTTTCTATTATTTCACTCTACCTTGGCTATGGGCTTATGAACTTGATTCTCATGATCATCATAGGGCTACTCCTCATCTACCGAGGTAGATAGATCTCCTATTGGTGCAATTCAATTCCTACAATGAACATGCTATAGCCAACTGAAGGAAAAATCCTGATTTTTCGACCAGGTTCATTCAGATCTGATCGAATTAAGAGATATATTTCAAATTTTTTTCTCTTTGATCCAAATCAAATTTAGGATGTTTTAGATCTAATTCTTATTATTCTAATAATAAAAATAAAATCTAGACAAAGTAAATCAAATTTAATTTACCTTGATGTAGGGTAATCCTATTACCCGTAGATGATCCTGTAAGCAGCGAAAGGTTCTGGATCTAGCCACGCAAGTGCCTGACCTCTACCGCTATCCACTCAGGTTGGATCTGGAGATCCTCTTCTTCTCTATCATGTCTCCAAAAATTAGATATGAATTTGATTTGGAGGATCTTCAAAATGTCTTTCGAAGATCAGCAGTTGTCCTTTGCAGCAGTGCAACCTTCTAGCTTTCTATCACCTTTCTCTCATCTGGATTGCACCAACATGGATCCCAAACTACTTTGGGTGTGGAGAGGAGAGGGAGAAGATGGTCTTGGCATGGAGGAGGAGGAGAGAGGCAGTCTTGGGGCATGGAGAATTGAATTTTCAGATGTTCCTTGAGTTGGGCGCAGGGTCTTATTTATAGACTATGCATGATCCAACTCCTCTTCTTCCCAACCAATCATAACTCTTTGTAAAATTAGATCTAAATTAGATTGGTGGAAATAGAGTCCCTTGGATTCATCTTTAGATGGCGCCTAAGACCAGTCAATGTTGGTTCTTAGGAGAAGTCTAATCAGAATCCAAAAAGGAGATGGAGTCCCTATCCAATAGGGACTCCTAGGCGCCTCCAGCTTGGGCGCACGCCAAAGGTGGCATGTGCCCTCCTTCTTACTAGGTTCTGGCAGGAGGACAAGCCCCACCAGCTCTTCAATAGGTGCATGACACATGGACAGAAGTCAAAGTGTCAATGGTCAACATTTTACCAGTCAAATGTCAACTTTTGACCAAAGTCAAAGTATGAGAAATGACAGGTGACCAAAAATGGCTGGTATTATCTTACAAAATAAGACAACCCTTCTCTAACCTGGACAAGCTCCAGTCAGACTAAGTGAAGGCCTCTGATCGAGCATAAACTTCTTTGGCTCAGTCAGGATAACTATTTATGATAGTAAAAGAAGAACATTAGATTCAATTGAGTGCTAGCACGATTTTCATGAACCTAATTGAATCTCATTCAGATCAATTGAACTGGATCAGTTCAATTGATGATCACCAGATTCAAACCCTTATTTGTGTGATCTAGTTAGGTTCAGTTGTATATGGTAATGGGATATGTCATGATCTCTATTATCGACATCATCGAAACTTCTTTCGATGGATCAAAACTCTTCTGATTCGAACAGCTAGAATGATCGATCATCTAAATCATTCTAATTGCTCCCAAAATCCACCAGTGACACCTAGCAGTATATGGTGGCAACCCATCAGAGCTGAATGCGAACCTCTTGGTGCAGCTACCTGTGTGATTAAGTTCTTCTATCTTGAGCCCCGATCAGATTAGGGTTAAGGTGAACTCGTCAAACCCTAGTCTCTATCATATGATGTAATCATTCGATTCAAGTCCGAATGTGAAAACCTAAATAGAAACTCTTTCTATTATTTCACTCTGCCATGGCCATGGGCTTCTGGACTTGATTCTCATGATTATCATAGGGCTGCTCCTCTACCACCGAGGTAGATAGATTCCATCTTGATGCAATCCAGTTCCTACAATGAACATGCTATAGCCAACATACACCTCAGGGTTCCATATGGCTAGGAGACCGAGTAATGGTGTAGTCAAACTATAACACCCTCAAGGTGAACTGCCGATGCATCTCAGGTCAAAGAACCAGACACACTACTGCAGCATCGAGTCAGTCATTGACGAGAAGGTAGACTTCCTAATGACTACTCGAGGTGGTCACGCTCAGTGCCCTCGTTCTCTAACGAGTACCTGTACTCTCGCTCCGGTGTCTCCACACCGTAGACTCAAGACTCATCTACTAAAGAGAAGCGATTGTACACCAACCTTCCGGATCAATCACCATCCTCGTGATGATCCTATGGTCGGAGCATTTTATGAGTTAATAATGATTATTCATGTCTTAAATTTTCAACTCTTGAAAATATGAATTATCATTACCATTAACTCAAAGGATGTATCACAGACACTAAATACACATATGTGATAGAAAATAATCCCATTTTATTGATTATAGTCAAAATTATAATTTTGCCCCTAGAAGTGTATTACAAGTGTCAGCCAATTCTGGCTTCTAGGGCACATATATCTAACAATCTCCCACTTGTCCTAAAGCCAATTGGCTACAAGTCTAAGTCCCATCTTCTCAAGGTGGGCTTCGATCTTCTGCTGGCCCAACGGCTTTGTAAGTGGGTCTGCCACATTATCTGTGGAGTTGACTCTCTTGACCTCGAACGTAACCCTTTCTCGAGGTAATCGCGGATGAGGTGGTATCGCCGCTCAATGTGCTTGGATTTCTGGTGAGACCTCGGCTCCTTAGCAAGGGCTATGGCGCCATTATTATCGCAGTACAGAGGAATGGCATCTGATGGCATTACTCTGATTTCTGCAGCAAACTTCTTGTACCAGAATGCTTCCTTCACAGCCTCTGATGCAGCGATATATTCTGCTTCCATGGTGGAATCTGCTATCACGGTTTGCTTGGAACTCTTCCAGCTGACAGCACCACCATTGCACACAAACAGACTCCCAGATGTCGACTTTCGATCATCTATATCGGACATGAAATCCGAGTCTGTGTATCCCTGGACTTGGAGTTCTCCATTACCAAAGACCAACATCATATCCTTAGTTCTTCTCAAGTACTTAAGGATACATTTCACAGAAGTCCAGTGTTCTTCACCTGGATTTGACTGATATCTGCTTGTGACACTCACAGCATGGGCTATATCAGGTCGTGTACATAGCATGGCATACATGAGGCTCCCTATTGCAGAAGCATAAGGGATCTTGCTCATGCGTTCTATTTCCTCAGGTGTGCTAGGGCACATCTTCTTGGAAAGATGAATACCATGTCTGAAGGGTATTAATCCCCTCTTAGAGTTTTCCATACTAAACCTCTTTAGTACTTCCTCTATGTACATCTTCTGTGAAAGTCCTAGCATCCTATTCGGTCTATCCCTATAGACCTTAATTCCTAGAATAAAGGATGCTTCACCTAGGTCTTTCATGGAGAATTCCTTGGACAACCATATTTTGACTGATCGTCAACATGGGAATATCATTCCCAATAAGGAGGATGTCATCCACGTACAATACGAGGAAGACAACAGCGCTCCCACTGACCTTTTTGAAAACACACGGTTCCTCTTCATTTTTGATGAAACCAAACTTTTTGATCACATCATTGAAACGAGTGTTCCAGCTCCGAGATGCTTGCTTAAGTCCATATATGGACCTTTGCAGCTTGCAAACCTTGTGATCAGTATCACTGGATGTGAAACCTAGCGGCTGTTCCATATAGATATCTTCCTCAAGATATCCATTTAAGAAATGCCGTTTTCACGTCCATTTGCCATATTTCATAATCGAAATAGGCTGCAACAGGCAAGCAATGTGCGGATGGATTTTAGCATAGCCACTGGGGAAAAGGTATCCTGATAGTCAATGCCTTCGCGTTGACTATAACCTTTTGCCACTAGTCTAGCCTTGAATGTCTCCACATTCCCATCTGCACCAATCTTTCTCTTGAAGATCCATTTACACCCAATAGGTACTATACCTTCTGGTGGATCTACCAAGGTCCAGACTTGGTTTGAGTGCATCGAGTCAATTTCTGACTGCATTGCCTCTAAGCCATTTCTCGGAGTCGATATCTGATATCGCCTCGTTGTAGGTTTTGGGATCATCACCATGAGCACCATTACCTATGAGGAACATTTTCCTCTACGTCCTCTGAAATAATACCTAAGTATCTTTCAGGGGGACGGAAAACTCTTTCCGATCTACGAGGTGGAGGAGGTAGTGTTCTTATTGGCTCAACCTGATTTGGTTCCAATTGGTCCTTAGCTCGTTGTACTTGTGAGACTTTCTCATCAAGCTTAATCTGCTTTCCAATGCCGCTATCTTGAATAAACTATTTTTCAAGAAAGATGGCATGTCGACTCACAATCACATTGTGGTCTTCTGGAATGTAGAAATAGTATCCTAATGACTCTTTAGGATATCCTATGAATCGAGCTCTGAAGGACCTAAACTCTAACTTGTCCGCTTGTTGTCTTTTGACATGAGCCGGACAACCCCAAATTCTGAGATGACTCAGACTTGGTTTCTTACCGTGCCATATCTCATACGGTGTGGTAGGAACGGTTTTAGAGGGAACCCTATTCAGTAGATAAATTGAAGTTAATAATGAATGTCCCAAAAGAAAATCAGGGAGGTCTGTGAAGCTCATCATGGATCGGACCATATCCAATAGAGTCCGATTTCTCCATTCTGAAATCCCGTTGAGTTGAGGTGTTCCTGGTGGAGTCCATTGAGAGACTATGCCATTTTTCCTTGAGATAGTCTAGGAATTCCCGGCTAAGGTATTCACCTCCTCGATCTGATCGAAGAACCTTAATGGGTTTTCCAGTTTATTTTTCTACTTCATGTCTGAATTCTTTGAACTTTTCAAAAGCTTCAGACTTATGTCTCATAAGATACACATACCCATACCTAGACAGATCATCGGTAAAGGTAATGAAGTAGACAAAATTGCCTCTAGCCGGCACATCAAATGGGCCGCACACATCAGTATGTACTAGGGCAAGGAGATCTGTGGCCCTCTCCCCATGTCCTAACAAAAGGGAGTTTAGTCATTTTGCCTTGAAGACAAGATTCACAAGTTGGATATGACTCGAAAGTCAATGGACTCAATAGCCCATTTTTCTCCAATTTGTTGATCCTATCTTCTGCTATATGACCTAATCTCAGGTGCCATAGATATCTATCATTTGGACTATCCCTAGGTCGTTTGGCATTCACGTTTTGCTCGATAGTTAGAACAGGTACATCAATATGTAGCTGATAAAGACCATTAATAAGGAAAATCCATTTGCAATTTTATTTCTTTCATAAAGAATGTTACAATGGTCCTTAAAGAAGGTAATCACATAGCCTTCTTGTGCTAAGCATGAAACAGAAATCAAATTCCTGCTAGCTGCAGGCACATAATAACAGTCTTTCAAAACTAAGTCTAAACCAGATGGTAATCGAAGAGGGTATGTTTCCCACCGGCTACTGCAGCAACTCTTGCTCCATTACCGATGCGTAGGATCATGTCTCCATCCCTCAGCCTCCTGCTATCCTCAAGACCCTGCATGGAAGTGCACAGATGAGCACTAGAACCAGAGTCAAGCACCCAACTGGATGCAGAAGAAACCGTAAGGTTAGACTCAATAACGAGCATACCTCCAGAAGGACCTTCCTTCTTGTTCTTCAGGGTGGCCAGGTAAGTAGGGCAGTTCCGCTTCCAATGGCCGTCGCTGTTGCAATGGAAACACTTTCCTTTGACATCGGCCTTCTTCTTCTTCGGCTTCTGCCTTCTTCTTCTTTGATCCTTCCACCTTTTGCTTTTTCACAGACTTCTTTTTCTTTCCATAAGACTTTCTTTTGGAAGAAGTCCGTTCCATAGCAAGAACTGAGCCTTTAGAACCTTTCATAGAAAGCTCAGCGGTGAACCAGCATATTCATTAATTCGGCCAAGGAATTTTGAAGTTTATGCATGTGGTAATTCATGATGAATTGCCCATATGCATCAGTCAAGGATTGCAGAATAATATCGTTCTGCAGATCCAAGTCTAACTTCACACCGAGCTTCTCAAGCTCTTCCATGTCCTTGATCATTGTCAGACAGTGATCTTGGACTGACTGCCCATCACGCATCTTAGCCTTAAAAAGTCATTTCGTGACTTGATATTTGGCTGCGCGACTCTGTTCACCAAACATCTCCTGCAGGTGAGCCAACATTTGGCGAGCAGTCCCGATATCTTCATGTTGGCGCTGGAGCTCATCAGACATCGAGCCCAACATGTAATATCTGGCCTTATTATCTTCGTCTATCCATTTTTCCAGAGACGCTCTCTGTTCAGTGGATGGACGGGCTGGTAAGGTGGGAGGGTCCTGGTCCAAAACATGGGTTAACTTCTCGAAACCCAAAATAATTTTGTAGTTCCTGAGCCAATCTTTATAATTGGGTCCGAGTCAGTCTATGTGTGTCCAGGATACGTGCCAATGGGTTGGACGCAGACATTTTTCCTGTAGAGAGTCAAAGATTCTAGTTAGATACTGTAATTATGACTTGACCAATTTATTTAGGAATTTTATTTTTAAACAAATTAGCTCCCACTATTTTCTCGGATCCCTACACTCCCTCTGTAGAGATGCAAAAATCTCCATGATTAATGATTTCTAGTGGGTGGTGCGGTCTCACCAACTGACTCATCACCTCACCTAACAGTTATTGGTGATGGGTTAGCCAATGAGTGAACAACTCTTGTTCAATGATTCTCTAATCATGGTGCACCCAAACTTGGTCTCTAATTCATGAATCTCACCGTATCCGAAATATTGATCCACTCCTTAGTTAAGTCAGACCCACCATTTGCATAGACTGGATTCCTAATTGAGTCTCTCACCGTATCCGAAATATTGAGCCCAACTCATCCTCCAGCCCATAGCATCCAATGCCTAATAGACATGGTTGCATCTTTCCGGTGCAACTGAGCCACTGTATCCAGTCCGAGAACAATCAACCCCGGAAAGGGCCCGCACATCTACAATGGTGGAAGACCTCAGACTTAATCTTTTCTTAGGGAGAATTGATTCAGGTCTCATTAAACTAGACTTGTCATTAGTCATAACAATTATGACTAACCTAGTGGCATGGGTTAGCTCGGATTATTGACCACCTCAGATCAGAACTGTGTCAACAGATATGGCCAGGTAAGTGAGACCGGTGGAAGGAATATGCCATTAACTCGTACAAGAATGCATTCAGGTCGAGTAGCTTCCAATTAAAAACCAGTCGGTCGTATGTGCCAAACTTACCTTAGACACCAAATTATTGAGCCAGAACCAATTGGGTTAGCCTACAATCCAGACTCTAACCTCTGAGCCTAATTAGGTCTTGCTTGATCGTGACTCGATCTTGACCCAGACTTAATCCTATTAGGCTGGTCAATTTAAGCATTGTTGATCCCATCTAACCAACTCTTGATTCGGTTTGATCAACCGCTTAGACCTAATTGAGCTACCCAAGCCCGAACCCAGTATTATGAATATGTCTTAGATCTGAAATTCTCAATTTTAGACCTAATTAATATTTCCATAATCTTAATTCTTAATTAAGTAGGGTTCATAAATAAAATATGCACAATAAATCCTAGGATTTCAGGATCTAGGGTTTTGCAGAAAGTAAGTTTTGGGTTTCTGATTAAGGACGAATGCGCAGCACCCCTACACATCATAAGAACACCCCATCGAATGGGAAGGAGAGGGCCTTTAAACCCTTCTTCATTCTTATGATCCGGACGGCCAAGAGGAATACGCCTTAATCAGGAACATGTAATACTACAAAATAGTTTTAGATCTATATCATATATCTCATATACAAATTAGATCTAATCATGGCATATTTTGCATACATCTCATGTATCGAATCATGCATATTTTTAGATCTAAATTATCTCATAATAATCTAAAAAATTAGATTTAAATTGATCTAATCAAAATAAATTCTAATCTAGACAACTTATGTAGAACTATTCTACAACTAGTCTAGACATGCATCAATCATATCTCATATGATGTTTAAAATTAAATAATTTTTATTTGCTATTTTTTAGATATTATTATAATAATTATAATATCAAAAAATAGTAAATAAATAGATCTAAAATATGATTTAATCAAATTAAATTGTAAAACATGCAAGACTATTCTATAGAACTATTCTATTTTAGAACTAGTCATGCATATTTTCTAATCTTAGATCCAAATCATTTAATTTTAATTTTTTCTAATTTTAGATCTGATCACATCTCATGTGACATCTGAAAATCACTTATATTTTCTAATTAAAATAAATTTAAAATTAGATCTAAATACTTTTAGAACCTTGGCTCTGATACCAGTTGAAGGAAAATCCTGATTTTTCGACCAGGTTCGTTCAGATCTGATCAGATCAAGAGATATATTTCAAAATTTTTTTCTTTAATCTAAATTAGATCTAGGATGTTTTAGATCTAATTCTTATTATTCTAATAATAAAAATAAAATCTAGATAAATTAAATCAAATTTAATTTATCTTGATGTAGGGTAATCCTATTATCCGTTGATGATCCTGTAAGCAGCGGAAGGTTCTGGATCTAGCCATGCAAGTGCCTGGCCTCTATCAGTATGCACTCAGATCTAGAGATCATCTTCTTCTCTATCATGTCTCCAAAAATTAGATCTGAATCTGATTTGGAGGATCCTCAAAATGTCTTTCAAAGATTAGCAGTTGTCCTTTGCAGCAGCGCAGCCTTCTAGCTTTCTGTCATCTTTCTCTCATCTGGAATGCACCAACATGGATCCCAAACTACTTTAGGCATGGAGAGGAGAGGGAGAAGATGGTCTTGGTGTGGAGGAGGAGGAGAGAGGCAGCCTTGGGGTGTGGAGAATTGAATTTTTAGATGTTCCTTGAGTTGGGCGCAGGGTCTTATTTATAGACTATGCGTGATCCAACTCGTCTTCTTCCCAACCAATCACAATTGTTTATGAAATCATATCAAAATCTGATTGGTGGAAATAGAGTTTCTTGGATTCATCCTTAGATGGCACCTAAGATCAGTCAAAGTTGGTTCTTAGGAGAAGTCCAATCAGAATCCAAAATGGAGATGGAGTCCCTATCCAAAAGGGACTCCTGAGCGCCTCTAGCTTGGGCACACGCCAAGGGTGGCGTGCGCCCTCCTCCTTGCCAATTTCTGGCAAGGGGACAAGCCCCACCAGCTCTCCAATAGGTGCGTGACATGTGGACAGAAGTCAAAGTATCAATGGTCAATATTTGACTAGTCAAAGGTCAACTTTTGACCAAAGTCAAAGGACGAAAAATGGCAGGTGACCAAAAATGGCAGGTATTGTCTTACAAAATAAGACAACCCTTTTCTGACCTAGACAGGCTCCAGTCAGACTAAGTGAAGGCCTCTGATCGAGCACAAACTCCTTTGGCTCAGTCAGGACAACTATTTATGATAGTAAAAGAAGAACGTTAGGTTCAATCGAGTGCTAGCACGATTTTCTTGAACCTAATTGAATCTCATTCAGATCAATTGAACTGGATTAGTTCAATTGATGATCACCAGATTCAAACCCTTGTTTGTGTGATCCAGTTAGGTTCAGTTCTGTATGGTAATGGGATATGTCATGATCTCTATCATCGACATCATCGAAACTCCTTTCGATGGATCAGAACTCTTCTGATTCGAACAGCTAGAATGATCGATCATCTAAATCATTCTAATTGCTCCCAAAATCCACCAGTGACACCTAGCAGTATATGGTGGCAACCCATCAGAGCTGAATGCGAACCTCTTGGTGCAGCTACCCATGTGATTAAGTTCTTCTATCTTGAGCCTCGATCAGATTAGGGTTAAGGTGAACTCGTCAAACCCTAGTTTCTGTCATATGATGTAATCATTCGATTCAAGTCCGATGTGAAAATCTAAATAGAAACTCTTTCTATTATTTCACTCTACCATGGCCATGGGCTTCTGGACTTGATTCTCATGATCATCATAGGGCTGCTCCTCTACCACCGAGGTAGATAGATTCCATCTTGATGCAATCCAGTTCCTACAATGAACATGCTATAGCCAACATACACCTCAGGGTTCCGTATGGCTAGGAGATTGAGTAATGGTGTAGTCAAACTATAACACCCTCAAGGTAAACTACCGATGCACCTCAGGTCAAAGAACCAGACACACCACTGCAGCATCGAGTCAGTCATTGATGAGAAGGTAGACTTCCTAATGACTACTCGAGGTGGTCACGCTCAGTGCCCTCGTTCTCTAACGAGTATCTATATTCTCACTTTGGTGTCTCCACACCGTAGACTCAAGACTCATCTACTAAAGAGAAGTGATTGTACACCAACCTTCTGGATCAATCACCATCCTCATGATGATCCTATGGTCGGGAGCATTTTATGAGTTAATAATGATTGTTCATGTCTTTAATTTTCAACTCTTAAAAATATGAATTATCATTATCATTAACCCAAAGGATGTATCACAGACACTAAATACACATATGTGATAGAAAATAATTCATTTTATTGATAATAGTCAAAATTATAATTTTGCCCCTAGAAGTGTATTACAACTGTTAGCCAATTCTGGCTTCTAGGGCACATATATCTAACACCAACATACACCTCAGAATTCTAAATGACTAGGAGATCGAGTTATGGTGTAGTCAAACTATAACACCCTTAAGGTGATCTACCGATGCACCTCAGGTCAAAGAACTAGACACACTACTACAGCTTCAAGCCAGTCATCGATGAGAAGGTAGACTTCCTAATGACTGCTCGAGGTGGTCACGTTTAGTACCCTAGTTCTCTAACGAGTACCTATACTCTCACTCTAGTGTCTCTACATTATAGACTCAAGACTCATCGATCAAAAAGAAGCAATCATACACCAACCTTCCGGATCAATCACCATCCTCATGATGATCCTACGGTCGGAAGCATTTTATGAGTTAATAATAAAAATTCATGTCTTAAATTTTCAACTCTTAAAAATATAAACTATTATTATCATTAACTCAAGATATATATCATAGATACTTTTAAATACATAATATGATAGAAAATAATCTATTTTATTATTTATAGTTAAAATTATAACTTTGCTCTTAGAAGTGTATTATAAGTATCAGTCAATCTGGCTTCTAGGGCACACATATCTAACATAGAGATGGTTGGAGAGTGAGTTCTAGTTGTTGAAAGCTCTGCAATAGCCATTGGAACAAAAAAAGAGCCATTGGAAAGATTACAGAAAATTTCTATTGAAGGTTGTTGTGTGTTTAGAGAAGTCTTAGTTTTTCTTGGAGAAGTCTTGGTTTCACTTCGAGAAGTCTCAAAAATTTTTGAGATGTCTCGGTCTCAAAACATAGAAACATCATTTTTATTTCCTGAAATGAAAAAGTCTTGAGTTATTTTTGAGACCTCTCAAACTTGTGCTAGGGCAATATGTAGGCATGCCAAATAGCTTGGAGAAGCCTCCAAATTTTTTGGAGAAACCTCTAAATTTTCTAGAGATGGCTCTAAAATTTCAAGCTTTATTTTTCTTCATTGTTTGACTTTCCAAACTTGAATTTTTTGACTCCAATTTCTTCTAAATATAATTACTTTTTTTAATTTTATTTTTTCTTTTTCCAATCTTACTTTCTTTATACCAAGCCATCCAAATATGTGTGAATTTATTCTTTTAAATATTTTGGCATGGCATCTTGAGAGAATTTGTTCTTAAGATAAATTCTTCATTTTGGATACTTGAAAAGTCCTACACACATTCTTGAAATACATGATTAGATACATAATATACTCAAAGTTTGGTAATCATCAAAATCAATCATGGGGTCAATAGATTAGGTTGGCCAGAGCTTTCCTTGAGCTTGTTTATTGTTCGTTTGATGCACCGAACTTAATCATGTTAGTGGTTGGACTTAACTAGACCTTTTCAGTCGAGGCCAAAGCCTACTGATCTGGCACCTGGGGCAAAACTGAATACTAAAAATTATTTAATTAGAGAAATAATTGGTTAAGAACGTACTTGTAGATGAACATGGATTGGCCAGAGTTTTTCTTCGATCCATTTGTTGTCTATGTGGATTTTAGTACCTACTAAGGAGTTAGTGTAATTCCTCAAATTTGAGATAGAGGCTATCAATTTATAGAAAATAGTGAGAGAACCTTTAGACTAAAGTCCAAGTCTTTAGGCTTATTAATTCACATACTAATTCACATACTAAAGTCCAAGTCTTTAGGCTATCAATTTATTTTTCTTTCAGTTAAGTAAAAAAGCTAGTATTTTCTCACTCCATTCACTGTTAGATAATGACAAGCTTATGAGACCTAATTTTGATAATTGGTATTGATAAACACATTAAATATATATAAAAATATTAATTATTAATTAATTTATTTTTTTCTTAAGAAATTAATATTTTTATTTAATTTTTGTAGAAAAGAAGATCATGGATGAAAAGAGTTCGATCTATAGGTCAAAACAAAAAAAATTGAAGCGAATCAGACTTAAAATGGACCAAGAATGAGAATTTAAAGGAAAAAGAAGAAAAAATTAAAAAAAATAAAAATTGATCCAAAATCCAGTCCGTTAGATCGACTGATGCACCGTGGATCAATCAGCCTATCCATGAAACTAGGCATGGACTGTCCAGCTTAGCAGGCACACCCTATCAATGGCTGCTGCGTGGCACGCCTGGATTGCTAAGGGGTTTATAGAAAAACCCATGCGGCTCATAGGGGCAAAACCCTCATTTACGGTGGCATAGTGCGTGGGGATTGGTCAGGTCTTCAGTGTGTTTGATCCATGGCATTCTACAGGCATAGTGATGCACAATTTGATGGTCCCCGTTCATCCCAGTAAGGATCCAATGGCCAGCATCATTTCCTAGTTTGATTCGAACAGTGCTCAGCATTTTTGGATGATCGAACGGTCCAAATTAGCACCGATCAAGATCCAATGGCCAAGAATAGATCTTGACTTGATTCAAGAAGATCCAGGGGCAATCCAACGGTCTAAATTCATCTCCAAGCTTAATCTGACAGCTATAATTTAATCTGGGTCCTGATGAGACTACAAGTGACAGATTTTGACCAGATCTGAACCGTTTAAACCTGATCTAATAGCTGAAAATTATCATAGAGAGTAGAATTCGATCTAGACTTATTTTTCTTAGTTTTTCTTTATTTTTAACTTAAATTCTTTTGATTTCTCCTTCATATAAATGTCTCCCCTGAGACCTAATGAGCCATCAGCCATCTAAAGCCTTCCTTTGACCTAAAGCTCTCTCTCTCTCTCTCTCTCTCTCTCTCTCCCTATTTCTCTCTTTCAAACTTTTCTTTCTTCAAGATTTTCTCTTTCTTTCTTTAATAGATCATAAAATTCTTCTATTTTTCTACCAAAACTCCTCTCTTACTTCTGATCTCTACAACCAGCTGTTGTCCAGGATTTTTTGCAAAGCTCCAAGTATGAAGATTTCAGTGACAAGCTTCTCGATGGCTAGCTAATTGACTTATTCTTAGAAGATCATTATGATTTTATTTTGACGGTATTTTCTATTTTTGATCTTTTATATTTTTTTAATTTACAATAAAGACTATTTTTATTTATAAAATTTTTGTATCTTTATAATATTGATGTAGAATAGTTTATGACTCTTGGGATGAGTTATGATCTATGAGTACAGTTCGTGCTCTTGAAATAAATTATATTTAGATTAATTTTTTTATTATATCTAAATGAATTTAGATTAGCCTATAACTTTAAGGAACAGACTATAATCCAAGGATACAGACCATGCTCTTTAAGATAGGTTATATCTTTATTGATTAGATATCAATTACAACATATTAAAAAGGATACTAGTTGTCAGATAAGAGATCAATTGAGATCTTGAGAATCCATCTCCATACTTGCAACCCAACTTTTAATTAATTTGCTTATTTACTTGCTTTCTTAATTAATTTAAGTAGTCTTTTAATTAAATCTTAATCTTACTTTTAATTTAAATTTAATTTATTTAAATATAATTAACATGATCCCAGAGGATATGATTCTGACTCATCCTATCTATATAGTAATGAGTTAGATTTTATTTTTAACTACCTATGATAGCTGATAAATCATAATACTATCATTAAAATATCATAATTATTAGTTTAATTTTATTTTTTTAAAAAATAATTTAAAGTGCATAGATAGTAGCAAGTCGGGTTGAATCCATAGGAAGGTAATGATTTTATTTTAAAATCTTTAACTTTTTTATGAAAAAAAGTTTAGAATTAAAATTTAAGTCAAAAAATAAAGTTGCAAAATATAAATGATACGAAAATATTAAACTTTGGTACTAAGATCTACTATTTAGATCTTAGCATCTACTTGTAAAGAAATTAAAAAGTAATTAAAATTTTTGTAGCAAAATTTAAAGAACAAGAAATTAAAAGAGTAGAAATTACAAGAGCAATAAATTAAATTTTATATTAAAAATTAAAACTCAAAATTTAAATATAATAATTGAAAAGAAAAGAAAAAAAAAAATTTAATCTTCAGATCAGCACAGGCGTGGAGATGGTGTAGAAGTCTGGCTCTTCTTCTCAGCACCATCTATCTCGAAGCAACCTTCAGCCAAAGCTTGACTCCCATTTTTTACCGTGGTTTCTCTTGGATCAAATGTCTCAACTCTGGGGTCCTGGAGTCTTTAAATAGCAGTTGGAGGGCTAATACTTCTTCTATCAGGCAGTATAGGACTAAATACTTGGTATAGATCTATATTTATCAAAGAAAATAGTAGAAAATTATTGGATCAGAGGTTCTATGAAGTCCCTATATGTTCTAGCTATCAGATGGTGATCTGATGCTTCAAAAAATATCAAAAATGGACATCAATCAGCCCAGATCAAGTTAGAATAGATTTTGACCATTGGATCATGGTTGATGGAGAAAATTAGGCCATTGGATCATTGCTGGATGCCTTAATCATTATCAGAAGCTTCTAGGGCCATTGAATCATTGCCTAGCGCAAGCGTTGCCATCGGATCATCGCCTGGCATTTGCTGAAAATCGAATCAAACCTAAAAAAACCCATGGCCATTCAATCTTGACCGACAGCATCTTGGATTGTCTGATCGCACACTTACTGTTCCCATGGATCATGTGGATCGGGTATGCTACAGACCGCAACCAATTAGTGCCAACCTTGGCCTATGAAATTATGAAACTATCCCTATATGCCGTGATGAATTTTCTATAGATCCTTTAAGGATCTTGATCCACCATGTGGCATTCTCTGATTGGCTGTCTGGTGCTGAGCTGGCACACGGTCTATCATAGATCATGTAGTCTGCTGATGTCATGGTGATGTTAGTGCTGGAGTAGAATTGGGCTGGCAGGTTGGCGGTACGCGTGGGCATTGGGCTTGGCGAGCTGGCGATATGCATGGGCTTTGGGCTTGGCGGGCTTGCTTCTTTGGCTCGACTGGCTTGCTGGCATGCCGACTAGTTGGGACATGCCAGCTTCTATGGCTGAGTTGAGCGCATTGGCTAAGCTGACTGAGCTGATTCAATTTTTATTTTATTTTTATTTTTATTTTTTTCCTTTTATTTCTTTAAAAATTCATATTAGATTCATTTTAACTTTGATTTGATCCAAATTTATTTTGTTGTGACAAAAAAATTGAGCTCTTTTTATTAGTAAAATTATTTTTATACTAAATTAATAAAAATATTAATTTTTAAAAATATATATAAATTAATTAATAAATTAATATTTTTATTAATAAATTTATGATACTTATCACACCTCCCAACTTACTCATTGCTAGTCTCTTAGCAATACAATATTAGTCTTGATTACCATGTTTCATTGAGATCCTCCACAAAAATAGCTTTAGGATTGAAGATCAAAAGTTTTGCCAGTATCACTAAGTATTGAGTTTCAAAAGCAAATTTCATGGTCAGGTTAATTAGAATTTTTTTTAGAATTCATCTAAAGATCTCCAGCACTTATGTTTATAAAGTCTAACTTAGTTTTTGAATGTTAATTTAAAGGATAAATATATATTCTATTATCACTTATTTTGATTAATTTTCTATACACCACCAAGATAAATGCATGAATTAAGATAGCTTTCACACTGCCTTTCTCTCTTTCTCTCTCTCTATTTTTTTTTAATATGCTGAGGATCCTGGCCTTTCCTCCATCATTTGACGTGAACCTTCACACTTGCCTTAGGTATAGAGATCTAGTTACTAAGCTTAGGGCAATCCACATATACTCTATATTTTGCACGTTTTATTTCAGATAGGTAGCTCTTTCTTTAAATTTAAGTTTTTTTAATTGAGATATATATTAATCATCAATTTTTAGTGATAATTAAATCCTCAATTGGCCTTATAATCAATACTTACTTTACCTCGTTAGTGTGCATATGCAATTTGAAGTGCTGATAGTCTTTAAATGATCTAAGTAGACTGCTAAAAGTTAGACCAACTAATCTACTTCTTGACTCACTACAGTCATTAGCAAATACTTTCTAATTTTATTACTTTTCTCTAGTCTATTTTGCTCAAGCTTTTCTTTCCTAAAACATGGTTTATTCAAAAGTTTTTTTTTAAAATTTTTTTTAGTTATATATATATTTTTTATTTATTATTATTTTTATTATATATTTTTTAATTTAATTTTTCTACCCTTCAATTTAATCAACATTGTCCTTAATGGAGAAGAAAAAATGAAAAGATCCAATAAAAATTTCTATTATTTGTCCAACATGGATCATTAAAAATTTGACTCTCCCTCCAACTTATTCAGAAAGATCTAAAAAGAAAATAAATTAAAAAGATAAATTAGATGAAAGAAAACTAAATATTGAATTGCCTTCCAACAAGCACTAAGTTTACCATCTTCAGCCTGACACATGACAACTTAACTATCTTGTATCAAATACTGGATTGATAAATTTCAATGGTTTTGAATTTCCAATCTCATTAAGATAGTTTATAATCTTTTTATTAATATATTTTTTGCTAATTTTAGGAACATAGTTCATGACCCCATTCTCAGATCCTTATTTGTCAAGAATTTTTCCTATTTATTCTTCTAAAATACTCATAAATTGAGTTTTTGGATTATGAGTTAAGTTTGATGCAATGGATACTGGAAGGATGACTAAAGATAATTTTAATTCTAAGATAAATTAATATGATCTTGATTACATAACTCTATTGATTTTTCATTGCATGCCTCTTGATTTTTATGAGAAGAACCAGCTTCTAAGGCTGAAGGAAATAGAAATTTAGGTTTATAGGTTTTAAATAAATCATCTATTCTCTTTCTTTCTATGTCTATCTCATTCAAATTGGAACCAGCATCAATACTAGTTTTTGGCTCAGATTTTTCTATGTGGTTAGCTTCAGTACTAACCTCTTCTTCTAAACTTTTTTCTTGGCTAGCATCAGTACTAGCCTCTCTCACTTGATTTTGGTATGGATCCATAAGAATCCTATAACTTTTAAGTTCAAAAATTACTTTGGCATTTTCTAATTGGGAATTCCTAAGTGGAATATTAGATTGATAATTAAATCTAGGTGGTTGGTGGACAATAGATAGATTGATTTTAAGAATTGATTGGCTCGATAGTTGACCTAGTTTTCTCCTCATATTAGACTCAACTAATTATCCTATTTGAGCTTCTAGCCTGACGATAGATTATTGTTGAATCAAAATCAGTTGTTGAAGTTGGTTAAATCTATCGTTAGCTAGATTGGTCTATTAAGGAGGTAGGTATGATGGCTGGGTAAACCGACTAGACTAACCTCTATTGTAGGCATAATTCTATATTGGGTCTGAGCCTAAGTCTGTTGGGATATCCAAGAAAAATTATGGTGGTTGCTCCAACCTAGGTTATATGTGTTTGAATATGGATCACTAACTGGCTTGGAGTAGTCCTATGCAACCTGAACTTGTTCTTAGATAAAAGATGAAAATTGAGTTGCCATAGGACATTCACTCATATGATGTGTTGGGCAAGCATAGATTGAACAAATCTTCTAGTAATTAGAGGGTGCTGTGAATTATGCAGGAGATTGTTGACCTAGGGTTAAGAGTTGATCTAATTTTTGGGCAAGAAGGTCCATTTCATTTATCAGGTTCGAATCAGCTTTAGAACTAGATTTTGGATGTTTAAATTCATGGATCCCTATCCACTTTTGATAGAAAGATAATGAAGCATGATTAATTAAGTTTTCACTCAAGGTTTCAAATAAAGCATAGGTTTCATTCTCACTTTTATTCATGAATGTACCTCCATAAGATGCAACTACCATTTATCTATACTGGTCTCCTAAACTCTTATAGAATGCTTGAACAATTTGCCACTTAGATAGACCATGATGTGGGTATTTTTTGAGAAGTTTCTTAAGTCTCTTCCATGACTCATGAATTTATTCTCCTGAAAGCTGAGCAAATCTAGTGATAGCTCATCTCATGGTGTTGGTTCAGCCTATGGGATAAAATTTCTTAAGAAATTTACTTTATAATTCAACCCATGTTTTGATTGGTCTTCCTATTGTGCCAAGGTAGTACCTAGCTTTGTCTTTTAAAGAAAAGAGAAATAAAATTAGACTAAGTGCATCCTTAGTTAAATTTTGAATTTTCATCGTAGAGCAAATTTATAAAAACTTATCCAAATGCTTATAAGGATCTTCATTGATGTTTTCATTGGAAGATGGGAGCATCTGGAGATTGTGGTTGGCTTGATCTCATAGTAGGATGTATGAATATCAAGTAATTGGATACAAGTTGATGGATTATAGATGGAAGGAATAAAAAATTTCTTCATCTGCCTAGGTGGTTCTCTAAAATTTTAGTCATTTTACTATTAGATTTAATATGATTCAGCCATTCAGTTTTATGATGGATTCAACTAGGTTAGGTAAAGTGATCTCCTATCGTGCATGTACTAAAGCAATCCTAACGTGTGGTTCAAAATTTTTTATCTTTTTTAAATTTTTAATTATTTTTTATTTTATTTATTTTATTATTATTTTTAATTTAATTTAATTTGATTTAATTTAATTATTTGATTTAATTTTATTTTATTTTTGGAGGGGAAAAGGAGAAGAAAGGAAGAAGAGTTCTAAAGAAGAGGTCCTAAGGAGTCCTAGAGCTAAGAAGAGAGAGAAAAATTTGGGTTTAATTAGATTTGATATTAGTTAGCAATCAAGTTAGGCAAACAATCCTAACTAAGAATTATCTTAGATCCAGATAGCTTCGAATTGCTAAGGTCACTATCAAGCCTTCCAAGTGCAAGATCAGCTATTCAACTGGCTAAGTAAGTATAAGGTCGGTGGGAGTTCTTCCGTTGCTTGCCTTAGACACTAATTATGTTTGGCTAGGTAAGCTAACGAAATCAATTATAAACCACCTTCCTTCGGGCCCAATCATCTCTGAACCACTTTTCTTAGACACCAGTTAAATTGACTAATCCTAATCTAATTTAATTTTTAGGATTTCTTATCTTAGTGAGCTCGAGTTCTTAGGGCCGATGTCTAATTGAATTTAATTTTAAATGCTTAGGTTAATGCAGGATGCTGGTTGGTTGTTTATGGGCTAAGAAAGGGTGATCAAATCTTCATCTTCTGTTGTTTAATTAGGTTATGCCTTTAAGTTGATTTAAGATGAATATGCATAATCACTTTCAGATAAGGGAG